>WIXG01000201.1:0-147269 GCA_009869945.1 Mesaphorura yosii
CATCTCTCCCCCCCCCCCCCCACGTCGTAGGTCGTACAGTGTGGTATCTTTTCTTGTCAGGCCGTGGAGGTCTGTCCTGGTCCCATGAATTATGTACATTTAAGCATTTATACTTAAACTAAATGAATGGTAATGGTAATTTAACGGTAGAATGATATATAAAGGCTACAAGGCAAGACTAAATTTCATGCGAGATGATAATTTAGATATCAAGATAACATCATAATTCAAGGATGTAATCTAATGCTATTTAATTAAACTAACAATTCCATTAAGACCACTAGGGAATTTTAGCAGGGAAGTAATCCTAAGCAAAGCAATAAGCAAAGCAGGCGAATGTAGGAGCTGAGCGACCTCAAATTCAAATGGGAGTCGGATGGTGAGAGGGAGGGGGTGTGGGGGAATTTATTTCTTACTTTTTTAAGGCGCCTCACCAAAGGAATAGTTTTCCCACGGAATGTTTTTTATTTACACGTTTTGAGCGGCTGTTCCAGCCCTTCCGCGCAAATGCTCCATTCAGGCAAGGTTGGGTTTATATGTATTCATGTCGTCCACGTTGAACCATGTCGCCTATATTTTTTAATGTATCGGGGGGGGGGATCAATCCAGTCATTCTCTGCACTTCCATACGACAATTCACCGTTCCATCTCATTGTTACACTGACAACAATGATAAACCCAATCGTGTGTTTCGTATTCTTCGTCCTCGACAAACATCTGCAGTTATAAACTGTTGCTGCCTGTTGGTCACTCCACTTACATGCTATATCCTCGCTATGGGCCCGAACCCACCTTACGTCAAAGATACTGAAAGCAGGATGGGATCAGTACTGATAATCTCTACATGGATCCTCCTCACTGCACTCTACGTATACTTCAAACCGGCGCTCTGCATCACAGTAGGGAAAAGGGGTCTCCTCTGGTTTGGTGCCAGGAGGCGGATCTGATCCGCTTCGGGAGGGGTCTGTTCCTTTATTCTCATCAATTTTACAGATATTTTTTCAGTGATGGTACCTATTCCGTCCTCCATCGGTACCTATGAATTGGCAGTGTGGGAAGAGCTGGGACATCCAGAACATCAATCTCAATCTAGTCCTCAGTTTTCTCATCTATTTCTCGAATTAACTGAACGCTGTGTTCTTTAAACCCCACTTCACGAAATTGAATGCGTTGTCGGTAACGATGCAGATTAACTTATCACGAGTTATCTTAGATCTTTCAAAAATGCTTAACAGCATTTCTGTCACTTTTTCGAAGTCATGAGTGCCGGTGAATCTCGTCATTGTCAGGACTGATGATTTACGTTCCATATCCTCATTAATCCAGTGGATTGTGGCTTCGAAGAAGCTGCGATGATGGCTTGACCAGATGTCTGCTGTGATGCAATAGTATTTCGCTTCATCTAGGTTCTTGATCAGACGATTCGCTTTTCCGCCTGAGGTCCAGGTCCTTCAGGTGGCGCGCAGGAAAGGGCGAAGCTTATCGAGGTTGAAGTAGCTGCTGGATACAATTAGGCTGGCATTCCGCATGATTTCGGATGGCATTTTTGGGTCGCCCAGCTTCTCGCGGTAGAGCTCCTCCATGCGTGGCTGGTAAACGTACAATATGAAGGCATCGAGGAGTGTGTGGGCGAGAAAATTGACAAGATGTTGGGCAAGTCGTACGTCGCTGCGCAGGTGTCTCAAACCTTCTCGAGGGAGAACGGATTCAGGATTTTCCCACCACGCAACTTTCGGGCAAATACGTTGTCCATCAACTGGTCACCACTGCCGTCCTCATTCCATCAGATAGTTTGAATTTCCTTCACATATGTCCAGGTCTTGCCCGATATGAACCGAGCCACGATCGTCACGGGGTGGCCCCGAGTGGCAAGCTCGTACAGCAAAGGCTGGTATGTGATTTTGTGCGATTTACTGGAGATGGAGGCGACAGACAGGATCCTGGCAGCTTGGAGAGGCGGTGGCGTGGTCAGGGCAGCCGAAACCAGGAGGAAGAGCGCTAATTTTGCCATAATTTAATTAAATAAAGGTGCCCACTAGCAAATTGTGTGATTTTATTAACTTAACTAACTTCAAATCTGCAACCCATTGCTTTTGACAGCAAGTAGCCTTGAAAAAAGAGTTCTTGTTATATTCTTTTTATAAAAACAACAATATTTTTGTGGTTACGTAATTATCTGCACTTTAGCTTCACCATTGTTGAATTTTGCAGGCAGCACCTCAAACGCTCGAACCAGCCCGAGTTTAACCCTCTCCCGTATATTCGCCCTTACCGCTCCATGATGCAGACACTCCATGCAAAGCACGAGCCCGGCAACTCCGGCTATGACACCACAAATTGGAAATATTTGCATGATTCCAAATTCCATCGAAATCGGTTTGGGACCCGCAGCATCTCTTATGCTTGTCGTATTCGCTCTCCGCCGGTACGCTTCGGTTTCCAATTTTATCCTGGCGCGTTGAGTGCCCTCCCAAAAATAGTGCAGGCCAAATTCCAGGAGCCACCCCGCGTACTTGGCAGCTTCGTCGCTGAGATAACCATGAAATATCATCCATGACTTGACCCCGCCATTCATTGATTCCGGAATGTAGTGACAAATTGTTTCCGGATGCGTGAAATCCAGTCGTGTCCTGACCTCTGCGGCTTCCGGCCATGGAACATCCATCGCCAGGCCCCGCAGTGACTTTTCGTATATGTTTCCGATCGCGAAGCTGGTATTGAGCAGGTGCCCGATCCGCTTCCTGTCAAACGTATCCCTGTACTTGTCTGCTTCCCGCCGCAGTGCCACGCTGTCGTCTTCTTCCGGATATATAAACAACCGAATTTTGTATCCCCCCTCGAAAAGCTCCTTCACGGTATGGTAAACGAGCGCCGGGCTCGGGGCCAAGAGCATGCTTGTCAGGTAGGTTTCATAGTAGCCGACTAGCACACAGCCGCAAAGTGTCACGAGGAGGTGGAATTTGGTTATCAAGTTGCCCTTCCCTCCGAGAAGTTTGAAGGTTTTGGATAATTCCAATACAAACTTTAGCTGGAAGTTGACAAGTCGAGTGCTGACCACAATTGTGATTAGGGTGAAGTTCACTAGCACCTATGTTTACAAAAATTGGTAACTTCAAGGATAATTCAAGGATCCTGTATTCGTCTTACCAGAACCCAAGATGAAACATCAAACGCGTTGAGCCATTCTGAGTCGTTCCGCTGCCGCTTCTTGTCATAATCGCAGTAAACCAAGAAACTATTTTTAGTGTCCACAAGCAGGAAAGTGGTCGCCGGGTCGGCAAAAAGCTGGAACCGAGGCGACGCCCCTCGTATGACAGTGCCATAACTGATGTTTATCCATCCGTAGGACATGTGCCCTGTCCCATTAAGCATCTTCGCCACCAGGTTTGTCATCTTCATCTTTGATAGACACTCTCTCCGCAAGAATTCACCACCTAAGCCGCCATACGAGACACGATCGCCCTCGCTGGGGCACCCTGCGTTGTCCAATATATCATCTTCTGAGTGCATGATCTGAATCGGGCGACCTTGAAGGCTTCTGTGCCCTTTTCTGAAGTTTCTGTTCACGTATTCCCCATTCAGGGGATCCTCCATCGGAATGAAATGGATTTGCTTGTCGAAGGGGCTGCTCCACCACTGGAAGTAAACGCGTGGCGGCGGAGGGTCTGTGTACACTGACAACCCGTAGACCTCCAAGTTGTACCACTCCAAGAAGGGGCGCGCAAACTTGCTCGCGTACACCAGGATCATGAACGTGCGCCTGGGGTGACGCACGGTGACGGCTCTGGCGTACGCCACGACGTCCCGCCAGTCAATAAACTCGTCGAGTGGATGAATGAGGAGATGAACGTTGCAGAATCGTGATTCCCAACCTCGCAGCCTGAGATCCGACTTGAGGTACACGTCGTCGACCATTTCTCGGAGCCACGGCCGACTCATGTTGTGCACAGTCCACGGTTGGCCGTATTGATTTGAGCCGAGGACGCCCTGGGAGAGATCAGAGGACCCTGAGAAGTGAACGTGGTGGAACACGCATTGGGAGAAGTATTGAAGGTTCAGATTAACTGCTGAAGTGGCCGCAATTAGATTGAGCCATAAAGCTGCTGCTGCTGCCGACATTTTGCAACATTTCTGTTTGTTTTTCATTGCAGGCGTGAAGAGAGTGCCAAGTGGGTCAGTCACTGATATTTCACAGGGAAGACACAAATAGCTTAAGTTATACGAAGAATTCGGGATTAATTATTTTCGAATGCCTTTGGTCATAAATATTTGACGACTTGTGGGGTGAAACCCATGCCCGCTTGGTACATTATTACGATTAGCTTGCAAGTTCTCGGAATTCGAATTGGCTTCTCACTTCTGAAGTCCCAAAGACTCTTTTCTTCGATAAATATGATAATGTTAATTACTCGTTATTAACTTCTCGTAGTTACAAGTGGATGAGATTTGCATAAAATACGTTGATAATTTACGGTCAGCATTATCGGTTTAGACATATTTACGACTCTATGATCTCAGATGGAGAAATTGAAGTCCATTAGATCGGGCTAAAGGAAACCAAACGGAAAGTATTAAGCGATTTTTAAAAAAGACCGTTTATCATCAATCCAGTCTTCCGCATGAAGGGAAATTCGACCAGGAGATCGCACTAGAAAGGAAAGGCTTCAAAGTTTGGTTACCGAGAGGTTCTTGTGGCCTAGAAGATGAAGAGCTCGGGCCACAGGGGATGACAAACTGGACTTGCCTCGCACAGAGCCATTGCAGCATGATTTCCACTGCGACTGAGAATGTATCTGCTTCCTTCCATTGTTAGCACACAGGTAGAATAGCATTCGTGTGACAGCGACCGCCTGGCGTCCACAAAAGGCAGAAAAAGAGGACGGTCGTGATTGCAGTGTATACGAGTAGGTAATTCTTGAAGGGCATCGAGGGCAGCTGGCGCCCTTGTTAGATATGCTGTCACTCGGGACCCTGATCGAATGAATTCCCGAATTAGTGGCGCCACATCGCCCTGACGCTTGCGCTTCCATATGATTAGGATGGACAGCCTGAAGGTAGAATCCACAAGGGGAGACAAGTCAAGGTAGGCGTACGATGGTGGACACGTGAATGTATACGCTCGAAGTTAGGCAACAATGAATGTAGAAATGCAGAAAAGTCGACAATCTCGACAATAAACCAATATAAAATTACGTCGTAAGAAATGATGTTCTTGCTGCTGCGAGTGCGAATGCAAATGACTTATGCTTTTACGG
Source organism: Mesaphorura yosii (assembly GCA_009869945.1). NCBI lineage: Eukaryota > Metazoa > Arthropoda > Collembola > Poduromorpha > Tullbergiidae > Mesaphorura > Mesaphorura yosii. The sequence continues at coordinate 5,256 of WIXG01000201.1, forward strand.
TTGTTATTACGAATTGTGATGCTGATTGCGGCTTGCGACACGGGCTTCGCTGCTGGACAACAATGAGCGAAATGAATTCTAGTCGGCAATGCTCGGCTCGCGTCGAGACAAAAACAGACGCTTCGTGCCCTGCAGACAGACAAGGCTAGAATTGCCGTTGTTGTCAACTTCCGCATTTTTAGGATTCTTGCGAGAGAAATGTTGACCAATTTATACGACGGTGCACTAAAATACTGAACGACCGGTCTCAAATTCAAGATCTTACACAGAAGTGCGAATAGTTGGCCAAGTCGAGGAAACCAGCAGCACTTGAACACTTAACTTGAGAGCAAATATCATTCCGAATAGGAGTATCTATCAAAAACAAATGCATTGCTGGCACGAGGCTCTTTATTTAGTACCACTAGAAAATCAATTTCCTAATTTGAATGAAATGCTGACTTGCCTGTTGGATCTCGCTGGGGCGTTGCTTGGTCAAGGACTCACGGATTGATTAGCAAGCATTCGATTCGTATTTGTGTTTGGTCTATGGCTGCTGACGGTGGTGGTCATCTCGAACGGGTACTCGGGGATCATGGCTGCGCTCATGACAAAGTACATGATCCCGGCCGTTCCGAACAGGCGAATTGAATTGAAAGCGATTTATTGATTGATTGCGTAATAATTCATTGATTTCATTGCCATTAGCAGATTGGCGACGGCCATTTTCAAATTTCCACAAACTTGGCTTAGCTGTTCTCGATCCCTCCATTCGATCTCATGTTATTTAGTTTAACCGACAGATTACAGGCTCTGTTGACATTGACGACGATGATCTCCGAACAGTCCTTCACAATCTTCTCCCACATTATCCGCGTTGGCTACTGGACCAAGGTCGCTCCATATGAGTGGAATCCTGCCAGTTATGTGGTCCAAGTCGCCCCGCACTTGGCCCTGTAGCGGCTGTGGACATGTGGTCTGGCAGTCGTGTGGATCGTCGTAGTATGGTCCGGCGTGGCTGGACTCGCCCTTGAGCCCGGGGCCACCCTGGACGATCTCCTCTTCTTTCAAATGCAACTAATGGGTGTGATCTGGTCGACGGGGTTCCAAGTCTACAACAATCTGCTCCATGCTGCGGAATTCGCTTGGATCGTGTCCGCCGCGCACTTGTTCGCTCGCTCAGAAGCAACGCCTGGACCCGACCCAGCGGGACGGAACCGAAACTCTGACCCGTCGATTTGGCATTTCGTTTGCAGCGCTGCTCCTGGTGACGACTGCAGGCGACACAATGATGGTCATAAACAATGAGAGGCTGTTCAAGTATTGGCGCACAAAGTACTTGGCGATCAATACTCTGACCGGATTGGGGTTTGGTGTGGAAAACGCCCGCTCCTTCTACATACTCGTCTTCTTCGTGATATTTGCCGTGAATTACACCCACTCGATAAGCTTGTTTCTCCGCAAAATCAGGTTTGACTCGCACTTTAGCGAGGTCCGGCTGGTCAGAACCCACCTTTTATACCGTTCCTTCCAAGTGCTCCATGCCCGAACCTCCGCCTTTCTGGCGCCCGTAATTCTGGGTATCGTCCTCGTGAGTTGCTTGGTTCAGATCTCCACATTCTACTCCATGATTCGAAGCAGAGCCGGTAATCCTGCGGGAGTTCAAATTTTCCTACTCACATTCCCGTTCATCGTTTCCGGGTGCACTAAGACTTGTCTCGACTTTGCAATGGAACACACGGTTGCATCCCAAGTGTTTCGCAACTCTTTTCGCAACTGGGCGAGGCGCCCGGTCCCAAATCGGGACCCACGGCCAATCCAGGGAAATTCAGACCTGGGGCAGGAGGACGAGCACGAGTGTGCGTTAGGATTGTACGAGAGTCAGCGCCGCATTTTCAGAACCTACCGACCGATGCATTTTAAAATCGGGAGCTTGGGGCGAATTACGGAAACCACATTCATCACACTGGCCCTGGACGTAGTGCTGCAGGCACTACTCACTTTCCTGTTCGTCTGACAAGGAAACGGCGCCAAGTGCGGGTCGCGCAACCATATGAAACATATTCCATGTTGTAGTACATGCAGTAGTAACATGTAAGTGTTACGCTGATTTTTTACCCTCTCCTTGGCGTTACCACCATATAGCGCAATGCTCTGAGATAGTGTGTGACAAGTGCATGTTTGACTACATTTTTCCTTCGTATTTCATTCAGATTCAACTAGTTAATGAACAAAAAATTTTTAGGAGCAAGTTAAGTGCCCTTTTGATCAAATTGGGGTTGTTTATGCGGTCACAGAGCTTGTTTCTTCAACAAAAAGTGCGCTCCATGTGAACTTTGAATGGGCGTGAAAAATCAGGGTAACATTTCTCAGTCCTAAAAATTTACACAGACCACCCCTCTTAGACCATGTACTGCAACATGGAATATGTCTCATGTGATTGCGCGCCCCGCACTTAGCGCCGTTTCCTTGTAAGCCTGAGACTGAATAATAGTTGAGCCAACGGATTTCAAGTTAGGTAAAGTTTAGGCCCAAGGAGCTCACAAGCACGCTGCTGTAAATAGTATGTACAGTGACATGGGGCTAAATTGAAGCCAAGCGCACGGGCACTTTGCAAATTGGCTCGCATGCACGCATGCCATGCCAATTGATAGTAATTCCGATTTCGTGATACGATTCGACAAGGACTGCGAGTCTCTTTCGCTCATGTAGAATTTAGGCCTGCGGGCAATTCACGCAGAGCAATTTTCCACGAACTAATCATTCAAGATTTCATTCCAAGAATGGATTAAGCGCCGGAAAACACAAACTGAAAGCGCGCATGCGCGCAAGAAAATTCCACGAAATCAATTTAATAGCAAATGAACGTTAATTAACGCCAGAAATTTAAAAAGAAGCGGTGAATTTATGTCCTGTACATAAGCACATGCGTGGCCACCTGCTCAAAAGACAACCAGAGTGTCGTCAGCACCGTTCCGGCTTTAGCATTGAAAAAACTACCAAATCTGAATTAGAACGGGTAGCAAGGAGTCCTGAGCCTCCCCCAATGCAATGCTGACGGCTACTCGGTGCCCACGGCCTGAATTACACGCGGCATGACCCGAATCACCGCAGTCGAGCCCTCTAGAATCTGCTTCATAAACCCAAACATAAGCACGAGGCCACTCATATCTGAAACGGAACACGTAGCGATAGAGCAGGTACAGGTGGAGAGGGACTGCTGAAGATACTGGGAATAGTTCGGTTCGGGATGAGACGCGTAATAGATGCTGGGTGTGGTGCAAATGAAATTGAACTTCAACACAAACAAGAAGGACAACCGCACCCATCTGACGCCGAGCAAATGGTTCAGGTGCGGCTGCACGTCTTGGAGCGTTCTTGACAAACACCAGCACAAATAAGTTAAACGGAAGACCGAGGAGGAATGTTTTCATAGTATTTCGATCGCTTCTTTCACTTTAAATCTGTGTCGACTTAAAATGACACCGTAAAGCCGACATGAATAATGACATTTCATGGCCGAGTTGATCTCATGAAGAGCCATGTTCATGCGTGGATCACGGCCAAAAGTGTCGAGGCCATATTGGCATCGATGACCATTGTAATAATAGACTCTCTGACTGGACCGTGCAGGAAGTCTGCAAATTCTATGGCAATCAGAGCTGTCGTGAATAAAACTGTCGAAAGGATTTTTGACTGGCAAATCAAACACATTTTCCTTATCCCCTCGGCCTTAGCCCGACTAGACCTCGGCTGCTGGCTATTTTGCCCTGGTGGTGATGACAACTCCGAAATTGCAACACTAAGGTCACATGCATATTGCTTAAACTTTTCTGCCTAAAATATCCCGGCGTGTTGCATTCTGTATTGCATTTATGTTCAGCCTTTGCTACCGCTAGATTTCGAAAGCTGTGCTGCCGATCGTTCACCTAGTGAGAGTCCGCAAAAGAGTACATGCACCCCAACAGCATTAGTGCTGATTGCTATGCCGACAAGTCGAAGCCCGCCGTCTAATTTTAGAATTAATCAGACCACACGCACACAGATCCAGACGTGCATGCATGTCAAAGTTAATGCGCAGTTCAATCGCATTGGCATAGCAACATCATGGCAATACAATACAATAGTCGCCGTCATGTGCAATTGACTGGCAAAGGATTAACTTGAATCCATTTAAATACTTTAAATGAGCATTTCATTTAATTATTCACAAATGGGCCGGCCGTCACGCACTCATTCGCCTGTCTAGTCCAGCCTGAATTTGCCAGAATCCAATGTCCATAATTAGTCACGTACGTCTTTTAATTGCTCTCCACGTGCAGGTGCTCTTTGTCGGCACAGCATGGCAAATCGGGGCGCGTTGCGCATGCTCGAGTTTTATATTTTCGCCAATGTCAATGTCAATGGCGAGGACAATTAAATTAGTGCGGGATCATGGCCATGCATTTTTATGACCTCGGCGGAGCACATTCATCTCAGCCAAGCAGGATAGACACGTCTTTTCCCTTGAATTTATTGTCCATCATAACGGGATCATCAATATCATCAATGCCCGTCCCACGCAGTTCGGTTTATGGGAGTCGCAACTCAGAATAAAAAGCTGGAGAGCAGACACCCAGATCGTCTTTCTTTACGTCCTTCAGGTAACGTAAACTTTACAGTAAAATCAAAATTAAACGAACAAACCAAGCCAAGACCCGTCACCATGGCCAATTTCGTGTACCTGGCCGTGGTCTACTTCCTCAGCCAAATGTATCCATTTCTGAGTACCTTCCACGCTGATGACTCCGCGGCGGACCTCGCTGCCTCCTCTTCCAAGGTGGAGTACATCCAGAATTCGACCGAGGTGTTTGACTACATCGTTGGTAAGATTCGGAACCCTTGGAACCCAAATTCCTTGCAAATTACACAGAAATTTCACTAAACTTTGCTTAGTTGGATCGGGTTCCGCCGGAGCCGTCGTCGCTAACCGTCTCTCCGCGTCCGGGCTGTTCTCCGTCCTCGTCCTTGAAAGGGGAGGCGCGCCCAGCCCACTCACGGCCGTGCCTTCCCTCTGGCTGCCCCTTGCGTACGACCCCGATTCCGTCGCCCGCTACCCGACCGTCCCGCAGTCTCACATGCTCAACCGTGTCTACAACCCGCCCGCAGGCAAGGTACTTGGCGGGGGTTCAACGCTGAACGCCATGAATTACATCCGCGGGAGCCCCGCCCTGTTCGACGAGTGGGCGTCTATCACGGGTGATCCGCGTTGGTCCTGGGATGGTGTTCTACCCTACTTCCGAAAGCTTGAAGACTACCATGGCGTGTTTTCCGACCCCGTCGACCTTCGCTATCACGGCGAGGGTGGTCCGATCCACATCGAGGCGGCGAACCTCGTCCAGCCCTCGAATAACCTCTTCTTCGCGGCAGCCGCCGAGAAGGGCCTGCACGTGCACGACCTGAACGCGAACCTCTCCGTCGGCGTTCAGCCCTCCGACTTAAACATCAAGAATGGGAAGCGGTGGGGCACGTACGAGGGCTACCTACAGCCAGTCCTTGACCGCCCCAACTTATCCGTTTATCCGTACTCGACTGCGACCAAGATTCAATTCGAGAAGACGCTGTTGGGCGGACGGAAGGCCGTCGGGGTCACGTACACACGGCACGGGGCAACTCGATACGCGAAGGCGAGGCGAGAGGTCATCGTTAGCGCAGGCATCTTCGAAACGACCAGGCTCCTGCTCCTGTCCGGTGTCGGCCCGAAGGACGACCTTGCAGCACTGGGAATTCCATCAGTCGCGGATTTACCGGTCGGGAAGACTTTCATGGACCATCTTTCGATCACGGTCAATTTCTTGATGGGGCAAGGGACCACGTTTGTTCCAGAGCGGGATATGACGACGGAGACGGAAGTGGAGTACCTCCGAACGGGATACGGTAAGCCGACAGATTCGTAACCGGGATTTGACGTATTTATTGATCTTTCCCATCTTGTAGGTCCAATCCATAACGATTTAGCCACCTACGGCTTCATCACGTCATCACAGAACCCAGACCCCAACTATCCAGACCTGCAGTTCTTTGTCAACCATCAGACGGCGCCAGGGACCGACCCCGTCGCCGCACAAAACATCGTCCGTGCAGACACGAACCAAGTCTCACTTTACCTCAATCGACCCAAGTCGGTCGGCTCCATTGGGCTCACCTCCGCCGACCCAACCGCCCCGCTCCGTGTGGACCCCAACTACGGCTCGGATCCGTCGGACCTTCCCCGCCTCATCGACGGGCTAAAGTTCTTGGTCGACTTGTACGAGACTTCGAGCACGTATGCGGGTGCCGGCGGAGCCTCGCTCATCGACTCGGCCTTCCCGGCAACCTGCAGGGCTCTCCCGTACCGCAGCGACGCGTACTGGACCTGTGTCCTGCAGACCACCACGGCGGGTGGAATCCACTTTGCAGGTCCCAGTCGGATGGGCAAGTCGTTCGGAGACCCGAACGCTGTCGTCGACTCGCAGCTCCGGGTGCTTGGCGTGTCCGGCCTGCGTGTGGCGGACGCGTCCGTCATGCCTCGCGTGACGAATGCGAACACCGCCGCCGCGACAATGATGATCGGTGAAAGGGCTTCGGATTTCATTCTTTGGGGGCTCTGAGCTCGGGCGAGATACTTGGAATGTGCATGACCTTAATTTGAGCTTTTGATTTTTAATTTTTTCAATTTATCAATCCTATTACCTTTCTGTGTGTAATTTGACGTGTGTGGTGCATTGGTCCATCACATCCTTCAGAATCACACATCATGATTTAATAAATTTGTAAATTCAAGCATTTAACTTTCACAGCTGGGCGGGCGTATGCGACCAAGCTCTTATCTGTACCTCAATCACATACACACTGCGTAGTGCAGTAATCATTGATGTAAAAACAAAGAAGGAGCAAAAGATGATGTGGAAAGATTGGGCACGCGTAAGCTAGGCTGGAGCTGAAGCTGCTTGACACCTTTACTTTACCACTTGCTTGCCATTGCCATACCAAACTGCTGACACTTGATTAAATTTTGGGTGTTACCTACAGTGTCTCAAATAAGTATTCGTCAAGAACTGATAAAAATCTTTAAATGGCCATAACTTTGGCAAATTATAATATTTATTGAAGCGGTTTTCACCTATTCAAAGCTTTCGAAGGTAAGAAACAAGTAGCGCACATCATTTAGCGTGGTAATACCACAACAAAATAATTGAAGATTAATTTAAAAAATTGAGGAAAAATTTGACCAAAAAAGTGTTCGTAAACAATGATTTTTTTAAACTTTTGAACCTGGAAGTATTCTAGTAAGTTTTTAAAATGTACAGTACAGTAAAATATAAATTACTAATATTTTGTGGCTCCTCCACGATTCGAAATTACAGCCTGCAATCGCCTTGGCATAGATTCTACTAAATTCTGTGTCACAGACGACGGAATTTTGGGCCATTCTGCTGAGATTCGGGCTTTGAGGCCTGTTTTGCTGGTAACACTGCCTTCTCGCAGCTGCCGGTCCAAGTGTTCCCACAAATGTTCGATGGGGTTTAAGTCTGGAGACTGCGGCGGCCACTCCAGCACTGTAATTTTCTCTTTCTTGAAGTATTCTTTGGTGGACTTCGCAGAGTGTTTGGGATCGTTGTCCTGCTGGAACACGAACCGCCGTTTTAGATTTAACTTCTTTGCGGACTGTTTAACATTTCTTGTCAGAATGTCCTGATATAAGTATTGGTTCATCGTTCCATCAATGAAATCAAATGAGCCGACACCAGCACTCGACATACAGCCCCAAAGCATGACGGATCCACCCCCGTACTTCACTGTTGCATTAAGGTTCCTAGTTTTCAGCGACTCCCCTGGCTTTCTCCAAACTCTCTTGCGTCCATCTGAACCAAAAATGTTAAATTTGGACTCATCCGACCACAAAATGTTTTGCCAGAACGAAAGATCTTTCATGAGGTGCTCTTTTGCAAATTTAAGTCTTTTCGCCTGATTTTTCTTGTTTATAAACGGCTTCTTCTTCGCATAGTATCCTTTCAATCCGGCCTTGTTAAGTACATTTCTGATTGTTTGAGGATGAACCTTCTTTCCTGTCTCGGCAGCTAGCTCTGAAGCAATTTTTGGAGCACTTTTGGTGGATTGTATTTTAACTTTTCTGACAATAATAGCTTGCTCACGTTTGGTGAATATGGTTGGCCTTCCTCTGCGTGGACGATTTTCGATCACACCGAACTTCTTGTACCTCTGAATTATACTAGCTGTAGTAGAGACAGGAATTTTGTATTTTTTAGCCAATTCTGTGATTGTTTTCTTGCCGTCTTCGTCACCAACGTACTGTTGAATAATCAGCTTTCGAAGGTAAGTTGGGATTTCCCTTGTCTTTCTTGCCATTGTCAAATTAACTTGTTTCGGTGGAAGAGCCGAATTATTTTGCGACAGGACAACTTGTGTTTACAGATTAACTTGCCAACTGGCTCTAATTATCTTTCACCACTGCGTGAAGCAGCTTGATTTAACTTGCGTACTGATTTACGAATACTTTTTTGGCACGAATTTTTAAAAAATTAAAATGTTTTGAAAGTTCTTGTCAGATAGACAACATATTAACAGATATTTTATCGTGTGAGACAATCTGCATTGCCTCTCCTACAAAGCGCCGCAAACCGCATAGCAATCGGCCTCATTGTTCCTGAGTTATGGCCATTTAAAAATTTTTATCAGTTCTTGACGAATACTTATTTGAGATACTGTATATCCCAAAAGGCGTACATGAGTCACATCTTTTGTTCTGTACAATTCTCTACGCAGTACACTCGCGTACGTGTTAAAAGTAAAGTACAATACAATTAAAATTCGTCGTGGCATCTGAATTAAATTATTCAGCCACTGAACTGTTAATTAGTCATTTCTCAGTGCCCATTGTCGTGACGAAATGATAAAGGGATCGCAGCACATTCTGCACAAGAACGCTGTCAGCATTACTCTTCGGTGCCAGGCACTGTACCCGGTGACATGGTCCTATGACTCCTTGCGTCAACAGAGCGTTATCGGAGCTGAAAGTGAACGGATCCTGCCTGCCGGGTCGGTGCTCCTCAACTTGAGTGACTCCTCCGCTTACAAATATGCAACGACTCTTACCTTGGATGGAAAAGGAGGTTCAATGAATTGGACCCGGTGGAATAAGATCACGAGATTGAAGCTAACTTGTTCAAGACTCATTTGAATAACGCTGTTGCAGAAAAGGAGAAGGAGCCCAAGGGGGTTGTCAAGTCATACGTACGAGTAGAAAACTATGACCTTCATCAGATTTCAATCGAGCTTCTGGATAATGTAGCCGTTGTCCATAACTTGGCTAAACTGTATGGGCAATTTGAACTGCCACCAGCAGTTTGCAAAGCACTTCGCAGATCCAATCCTGATGATTATGATTTTCTGAAGACTATGCTACCAGAATAGCTTAGGTTGAAGAGTGAATAAGCATTATGGGTACAGTTGTGTAAAGAATTAAGGAATTGAAAGCTGAACCATGGGGCTCTCATTGTGGAGACAGTCTTCGCCAAAACACGTGCACAGTTCAAGTCCAGTGCAGCTCAAAAATAGAGATTGGGCATCCTTTTGTGTGAATATTTTTGCACCATGGTTTAAACATTCATGCTGAATAAAATTAATCCCTAGTCGAGATAAGAGGGAAACATATTATCAGAGCATTTAGGATTGTGCTAAGTTCCACGTTGAATTCAGTCTCGCTCTTTCACTAGTATTTTGTACCATCTGGATCTTCTCCAAACAATAATGTTTTCTCAAATTCGAGCGCACAAATTTTGTGACCTCAAGGATCTTGGAATCACGCATGGGTCTACTGGACGAATGTTTAAGCAAATTTGAAGCCATGTCAAAGGAAACTTACGTGACTCTACTTCCTGTGTACCTGAATGCCAACATGGGAAGTGAAGTCATTCAATGTTATGTGAAGACACATGAATTTGATCTAATCTTAGTATATTATGAGGAGACTGGATACAAACCAGATTACATCTCTCTTCTACGAAGCACAGTCAAACGAGCCTCTGAAAGAGGTCAGACACTGGAATTCGCACATTGGTTAACAAAACAAGATCCTCCATTGGCAGATATTGATAGCTTGGTGGACTTTTTGGTGGAATATGATTTACTAAAACCAATCGTCAAACTCATTCGAAATGACCTCTGGAAATATCCGCATATAAAACGTAGTTCAGTTGTCTCTCGTCTTCTTGACCTTAGCCCAACATCACCAGGTCCATCAGCTCAAGGTAGTGGGCACTTTAGACAAGAATGGCAGTCTAATGAGATTCAAGAATGTAATTCCGTACAAGAACAAATGGTAAACTTATCAATACAGGAGAAAGTTGAGCCGCTTCCTGATTTCAGCATTCGAGTTGAGACTCGAGACTTACATCGAATTGCATTGCAGCTTGTGGATAATGTTGGAGTGATAAGTAATTTGAGTAAATTGTATGGACAGCTTCAATTATCCGAAGCTGCATATCAATCTTTAAGAAGATCACATCCAGACGATTATGATTTCCTAAAGCAAATACTTGGACAATGGATTAGTCGAGAGAGTACAAAGGCAACATGGCATCAGCTATGTGTACAGCTGAGGGAGATTGGACTCAACGATTCAGCAGGTAATCTGTGTGCTGGTTTAATATTATTCTTCCATTAAAGAAATTCCTTTCAAATTGCAGATACGCTTGGATCTTTATTTCAAACAATACAGCAGCTAAAATAAAAATGGTTAATAAAAATAGGAGCATGTTTGCATTACGAGCTTCTTCCTAGAATCAACTGCACTGCTGCTAATTAAGCGACTCCGGTCAAAGACGGAACAAGATTGCCATTGCTGGCGACCTGCATCCGAAGCTCAAGATGTACATCTGGATCCGGACTCTGACGCTCCGCGGGGCCTTGCCTGCGGCTTCCATCCAAAAGCGCCGCTTGCTCAGGTCGCTTCAACCTATTCGACACGCAATCGGAAGCATGTGATATTTTGATAAGTGCATGTACATCCTAATTGTGTCAAAGATCATCGAGTACATGAACGCTACAATTCTCATGTGATGCTAAGGTTATAATTTCATGAATCAATAAATGTACTTGTTCTTGTTTATCCTTCAAATCTAAGAATTCTGCTTCTACACTGTATTCCAAGAACAACCTCAACCTTAATTGCTTAAGTTAACTATTTACGCTTTTGAATTTCTAGTTTCCCATCTGACACGTTGAACTTTGTTCCATTACATAGTCATCGAAATAAATAAAAATATAAGCAAGTACGTCTCGACCGTCCTCTTGCTTGCTTGAGTTGCTTGTGTGTCTGCAATTTCGAAAGCGAAAGCAAAATTGATGATTTTAATTTGTAGACTTGTAGCAACTTGTAATTGTGTTCCGTTCTTTGTATGTTCGCTATTTCTACCGAAAACAAGTTTCTTTTGTGTGTCTCAAATTGGTTAAATATGAACAATTTCTTAATCTCAACCTGTGCACAGCGTAAACATCCATTTCAAAGGTCACTTTAAATGAAATCGTGTAACTTAATAAATTGATTGACCTCGCTCCGGCCTGGAGTTACTTCACGGTTCAAAATTTCATGGAGCACCACAATTAAATGTTTTTTTCTATTATCACTAAACCAGAAACATTTGCGTGCATGGACGACAATACGGGAAATTTTTCCTTTGTTCGATTTGTCCTTCAATAAGCGCCTTACGAGGTGTTGTTTCAATAATTTTGGGGTTACTTCAATACGGAGTAGTTTGCTCCAGTAACACGTCATTTGTCCTCGGTCATTTCTTCCAACGTTTTGACAAACTCTCGACTCTTTCATCGCACATCATCTTTGCATAATGGTCTCGATTGACCACATCCGTGAGCGCGAATGTGGTCGCATAGTCCCAGATCAATTGTTTAACGCTACGACGTTCAAGTGCATTAACTTTTCCTATAAATTTGCCTACTACTCCTCTGGGACGCCTTTTATCTGGAATCCAGTGAGCAAGCGAGTGGAATTGGTCACGGGGTCTTGGGCGAACTTTCGGAGCCTTATTTCTTGCTTGATCAGCGTATTGTTCATATTTGCGGCCATGTCATCCTTCCAGGTTCGTATACATCGGAATGGATTTGATTTCAGCGACACCGAGATCATCTTCAGCCTCGCAATGGTGTTTTTCTCAGCCTTGTCAGTTCTGTTTGTGTTATCCGTCCTATCAAGGCCGGATGATACCATGAGGCTGCAGAATTCTCTGCTGGAAGTTTGCGAAATGTACACGGAAATGCGAAAGGTTGGTCGCCCCATCACTGCGATGCGGGAGCAACGTACCAGGATTCACTTGTGCAACTGCCTTCACGGAGGGACAATTCTCCTTTACTTAAATTTTATCGCAGCATCCGGGCTAGTGTGCCTTTATTCGCCGAATCTCCATTTCTTATATCCACTGATTCTGGGTTTCATGGAGAACGTCCGCAAGAACAACACCTACAAATACGCATTCGTAAAATTAATGATGTCACTGATGCAATTGATGGTTATTGCACACATCATTGGCACGGTTTACGTCACAGTTTCTTTCGTGTACCCTGCGCTGCTTTTTCTGAGGCAAATATTCGAGCGGTTAAGGTAAGATTAAGTTCAAACCAGCCTGGTATTTTAGAGTGGCTTCATACTAAAATGGCCCCGTTTAATCATTGCTCACACCCCACAGCTCAAGTCAACCATCATCGAGCAGAGCTGCCCTATCTGAATTGCAGATGATACTCTCGTTCTACGGTCGTATTCAGCTCTTATCGTCGATCCTCAACGCGAGCAACTATTGCAAGTACCTTCTTCCAGGTCATATCGTCCTTCTCTACTCCGTATTCATCATGAGTGTCAATGTACTCGTTAGACAAATCGCTCCGCCAACTTTTATGATAATGTGTGCCATGCTCTGCATCATAGCAAGCTTCCATTATGCGATCCCCCTTCGCGTGCTGAATTCCTTCCCAAGATCGACGGCAGCGTTCATTCTTAAATTAAGACCGCTGTATGCTGGGGGTAATTGCCTAGCCATCGTTCACGGTGTTGAACAGAGGCGTGCCAGTGCCTACTACAAAGCTGTCTTTAGGCGCCTGTGGGCAATCCGTGTCCGTTCCGGAGGCATTGGCTACTTTGACCGGCACATGTACAATTTTATTGCAATAATTATTATCGAGTACACAATTAACACAATCTTGTTGTGAGGTAAAAGTATGGTGCAAGGGCGAAGTGAGTTTCATGGGAATTCGAATTAAGTTGGGAGACAGCTGAACCGACGCACAGACCTCCTTCTCAACTCCCATCACAATTGTAGCACAGCTTAAAAGATTTAGCACTGGATAGGAAATTTTTGTTTTTGGTTGAAGGACCTGCAATTTAAACCTTTTCGCCGTTATCTCCGACTAATCTATTCTTAACATCTCAGCTTGTTATTTGGGACAAGAAGTCTAGTTTCACAGGAAGAACGTTTTGAGTTAATAAATTAGCTTGGCATTCAGAAAAGCTCGACATCAGCGTGGGCGGCTTTGAAGAGTTTTTAGAATTTAGACAAGGAATGGCGATTAGAATAATAAATTCCTTCTAGTATTTCTTATTCAGCCTAATTGTGTGCTACGCCACAACACATGACGGAATATGTTAAATAATTCACGAATCCACTTTGTTAAAGATATTTCGCTGCTTTTAAGAAAGTTTCGCGCTTGTCATCGTCATTAATTTTCATGCTCTTCCGACATGAAGCCGACTCGAAAAATCGGTACGGGCCACGGTCAACTTTTCAATCAGACAACGTTCAAGTACATCGATTTATGCCTCAAATCAGGGTATTATTTCTCTGGTGCGCCCTTCGTTTGGAATCATGCGAACAAACGCGTAGAGATGGACACAGGTTATTGGGTTCGGCTCCGGAGCCACATTTCTTGTGTGATCAGCGTGCTTTTCGCAATTACAGCTGGTTCCGCGTCTTGGGTTCGCGTCCATCGACATGGCTTCAGCATCTCTGACACCGAGGCTCTCTTCAGTCTTGTGATGCTCTTTTTTGCGGGCGTCTCCCTCCTCTTCGTATTCGCGGTCCTAGTAAGGGTGGAAGAAACAGCGAAATTATTGAACACATTGCTGGAAATTTGCGAAGTGTACGAGCGCGGAGTTGCCCGACCAGGAGCAGCACCCCGAAAATTTCATCTATGCAATTTATATCTCGGACTCACACTTCGCGTGAACGTCGTATTTATCACTGCTTGTGGGCTCGTCTGTCTCTGCTCGCCCAATCTCAATTTCTTTAATCCACTGTTTCCGAGTCTCATTCACAGCTGCCATAGCTTCTTCACGTGCGCATTAATCCGAATTGCTGTAGGTCTTTTACAATTTGCGATGGTTGTTCAATTCATGGGCATGATGTACTGCACAGCGTCATTCGTTTATCCTTTTCTCTTCTTTCTGCAGGAAATATTCAAGGGATTGAGGTAAGAGATGAACATAAGACGTTTGACCTTCTAGTCCTTTGAACGCTTGGGAGCACGAATTCCACTTGTCTTTCTTCTCCAGTTCAGGCCCAGAGTCCCAGAAAGACAAGTTACCAAGAATGAGGACAATGTTCTCTTTCTACGGGCGTATTCGACTCCTTTTTGCAATACTCAACGCGAGCAATTACGCCAAGTACCTTTGCCCAGGCCACCTGGTTCTCTTTTACTCCGTCTACATCATGAACGTAAATATACTCGTCAGACATCTCGCGCCGCCACTTTTCTTCGCAATGATTGCGCCACTACTTGTAGTGACGAGCCTCCATTACGCGTTTCCGATGCGTATGATGAGTTCTTTCCCCGAATTGACGGGGTCGTTTATTCTAAAATTGCGACTTCATATCCATAGGTGCACTGCTTGGGGTGCCGTGCCGGGCTGGAAGGCGCAGCGGAGGCGACGTGGCTATAAAGTCGTGTTCAAATCTCTGCGGCCTGTCAGCGTCGGAATTGGAGGGTTGGGCTACTTTGACAAGTACATGTACTCCTACATTGCTATAACAATTATAGATTGCATAGCTACCACGGTTTTGATTTAAATAAAAGTATTCCAGCCTTCTTTGAGCGATAACCCGTTGGCAAATTATCTTATTTTCAGAATATTTAGGACAGCATTTTAGCACAGGTTGGCTGATTGCTACATGGTGAACTCCTTGCTTCTTCTTATTACTTCACTCATGGTGGGGTGGAATAAATTATCATTGTATTGTAGGTTTGTTACAATTTGACATTTCGGTCTTTTCATAGTAGCTTGTCGGAAATCTACAAAGTTTGAAGTCTCGAAACTGAAACAATTCCCCCAATAGAAAGTTGCGTAGTAAATTAGTTGACATTTTAGAGCTCGTGTCGCCTAGCTTTATACTATTCCACCTGGACACAAAGGAACCCACCAAAGCAGAGGCATAAAAATGCGTAAGTGTGTAATTTCGTACTGCATGCATTTTTCATAATGCACACGAAATTTATTCAGGGAAAATGCCGTTAAAAACAGTCGTATTCCTTATACAACCGATGTCAGTGTTATACACATTAAATGAGCACGCCAAATACTTACGTTAAATCCTCCCCGTTTCTTCCCCGTGTGCCACCTATGAAACGTATTCATTGGAAATGATGTTCAAGACAGTCGTACTCCGTATCCCCGACCGGAGTCAGTGTTATGTGCCTTAAATGAGCATGTCCAATACTTACATTCACATTCTCCTGGTGATATCATTACTTGGTGGCAATTCTGTTTTTACGGGTGGACCTTTTCTGGTTCCTGTTTATGGCCCTGGTTGGTGGCACTTTCGTTTAAAAAAGTGGCGGCATTTTCATTTATTCCTGAAGTTGCTGGTAAATTCACCGAGTTTTTGGTGAAGATTCATTTATTTTGGTGGTGAATTATATATAACCCATTAATAATTTATGATCAATTAATTATTGGGAAGTCATCACCGATTTATTGACCAACAACTCCTTAATCGGGATCAATTTGCTATTCAAGTTCAAAACTTGGTTCCCTGAATCGTTTTCGTGATGCCGCCATCGACCGCGACGTGGACGGCGTTGACATACGATGCCGCATTGGACGCGAGGAACGTGACCATGTTGACAATGTCCGCAATGGTACCATTACGCCCCAGCGGATTTCCCGCCTTGAAGGCGATGCCCACTTCGGGGCCGTAGCCCGCCTTGGCGTGCCAGTCCTGATTTTCGATGAATCCTGGGTTGATGGAGTTGACGCGCACGCCCATGGGCCCGAGCTCGAGTCCCAACCCCTCGCTGACCATCATCACGGCCCACTTGGACACGCTGTAGCCAATGGCTCCGGGGAAGGCGCGGAGTCCGATTCCACTCGAAATGTTCACAATGTTGCCCTTCGTCTTGGCGAGGTGGGGTGCCGCCAGCGAGCATAACAGCACGGGCGCCCGCACGTTGATCCGCATTTGATTGTCAAATTTGGCCATGAGCTCCGGATCCCCGATGGGGCTCATGTGAATCACCCCCGCGTTGTTGACCACCACGTCCAGGCGCCCGTAGTGGTCAACGACTGTCTTGACCAGCCGCCGAATGTCATCATCCACGGTCATGTCCGCCCGCACCTGCAGTGGTTTGTGGCCCGTCGGGCTTGCCCTTGCGCACGCCTCAGCCGCCGCTGCCATTTTCCCCTCGTCCCTCCCCTGCACCACTACGAGCCCACCGAGCATGGCGAAACGGAGGTTCATCTCGGCCCCCATCCCCGAACTGGAGCCAGTCACCAGGATCACTTTGTCTCTGAAGTTAATGGATTCCGTCATTCTGCAAGACTGAACGTGCGAAATTGAACTGAAAAACTGCTGGAAAATACCGCGAATTTATACCCCAACCGGACAAGGGCAAAAATTGGTGAAAAAACTAGTGGCCACGGCTGCGTGGCCAATTAATTTGTCAATTTATTTACAAAAGGAAGATCAGAAAAGGGAGAAAAAATGTGTAATTTGCAGACAAGTAATCGTCGAGTTATGCAACCGGTCAGAAGACATGAACGAATTAGCCAAAAAATGCTGTCTGTCAAGTGAGAAAAAAGTGAAGATGGACGTTGGTCAGTAGTTTTCCACTTGGCGTGCGAGATTCCTCACTTTTTATTGTTGCGCTTCATTTCTTGCGATTTCTGGATTGATCTCAAACACACAATCCGTGATCGTGACATTGATTTGAAATGCAGAGTAATAAATCACACAATAGTATAGTAAATCCACAACTTTCGCGACCAGAATCCCCATTTTATGGCTTTGGTTTAATGGTTTGATTTTATGAGTTGGCAAGTTTATCAACATGAAGTTGTGGCCTGGTCCACTTCTTGAAAGCTTCACTAGTGATGCTGCCGGACCAGATGACGCTCCACACCCATTGCTCCCTCCGACGGTGTTCTCCAGTCTGTGTCTCCTAAGCTGCGCCGCATTCCTGAACCCAGCCCCGCTGCCCATGCAAATCGTCCCCGTGTGCTGTAGCACGTGAATCTTCATCGTCGCCTTGGCCTTTAAACTTTCCCCGCATCGTTCGCAGATGAATGGCCGCTCTCCCGTATGGCGACTCCGTTCGCGAATGCCGAGGGTCTTCGGGGTTACAGAACTTGGCATCGCAGGAGGTGCAGGAGTGACGGCGCCGTTCAGCCCCTGCGTATATTAGCAGGTGATTTTTGAGGGTGCTACGCCCGCAGATGGAGCACAGCACCCGGTTCACCTTAAAGTGCACCTCCTTCTTGTGTTTGGTAACATACTTTTAGCTATGGAACGCCTTGAGGAACACGTCGCACTGGAAAGTGGGGCAGTCCACGGCAGCCGATCACGTGACAACCCGCCTGGTACCGGCGCGCGAAACTCCGACCGCAGCCATCGGGAAAGGGGAATTCATGTTTGGCGGCTGCTCCGTTTGACTGAATTGACAGTGAAGGGCTCCTGCCCTTGGCTTCTCGCTTCCTTCTCTTCTTTGGGCGTCTCCTGGATGCGGACAGGGCCTTTGTGTTATTAGAAATTGATATTTGGGAGAGAAAATGTGTTTGTGATTGGTGCCCGAGTAGACCTTTGTGTGATGGTGGCTGCTCGATCAACTTGCCGTAGGAATGAATAAAACTGCACTGGGCCAATCCTTACACAATCCAATCCTGTGCCCGGCATGGCACAGTTGAAATTGTTTGCGTTTGGCTTTGTTCAACTTCGAAAGTGCGTTTATTACAACTCGAACAAGAACAACTACAATGTTAAGGGCATAAAATAGATTCAGCATCATAGCAATTAAACGAGTTTTTGGACGAGTAATGTTAATTCAATAAATCCTAACTATCTATCCATGCATTAACGAATTAAAATTTGAAATTGAATTAATGATCTTACGAATTACGATTAGCGAATTGCCTAAACCAATGCGCACCGCATTCGCGACATTCCAGAGACCCGTTGATTAAGTGCATTTAGTTAACTGCAGAAAACTTTAACTAGATGATTCATTTTCCAGACAAGGCAAGGCTACAATATTCTAGAACGACTTTCTTGATATTTGCGATATGTTTCGTTTGCTAGTGGTGAAAGCGATGTTTCTGTTGTACGAGATTTCTTGTGAGCTTCTAACTCGTCGTCGTCTTTTATAAAGTCATCTTCGTTCTGGCAAGCGGCGTAAGTTTCCTAAATCGAACGGACGTTTCTCCTTATAATTATTACCGACTAAGACAACATTTAAAAATACTTTCGATGCGCAAACGGCCGAATGATTCTAGCTCTAGGCCTTACCATAAGGGTGACCATAAGAATAAATTCTACGCCTCAATTTGAGGATGTTAGTGACTAGAAAAGTCAATACTGCTGACAAAATGAGTTAAAGCTTGACTTTAAATAGTTTTGAAAATCTGCTCAGCAGCACTAAAAACTAGACTACCAAACTACGTAAGACCTCAGAATTGAGTACAGTAGATTACTACGGCTCGGTATTTCTCCCAGTCAGATACAAGTTTAAAAATAATTTCCAATTTCCGACATCAGTCTTCGTCCAACTCGATTAAGCACGCCGTGGATGCTGAGAGATTGGAAAGTAGCCCCGTGGAGATCGAATTCTCGTCGTCGCCATCCTCCTGCTCGTCGTCGTCTTCGACGTCTTCCAAGACACTCGACGTCAGCACATGGCTTTGGCTCTGCTTCTCGATTTCCTCGTCCTCATGCACCTGCTGAAGTCCTGCGCAGTAATGAAGCATGAGAATGGCGAGTGCCTTCACTTTCTCCTCGCAGTCACAGATTTTGTTGCGAAACACCGACTTTCCAGCCACAGAAGCCTTCGCCTCAGCCTTTTCCAGCGCCATTCGCTCATTCGACACAGCGTCAATTTCCTCTTGGAGCCGATTCAGCTAAAATTGAAATGCACATTAAATTTGCAAAATGTCGACTTGTCTGGCGAACGCCTTCTACAAGAAAAGCAGCAAAGTGCGAAAAAAACGGTGCAGACAAAAATAAAAAAATTCAGGCCAGGGGATTGAATGGCACATAAATTTTAATTCTCCAGAAATTACTGCAAGGAACTAAAAATAATTAAAATAATAATGCATAAAATATAAATACCCGTAGTAAAATGGAATGTTTGTTAAAATAGCAGTACAAATTGTCACAAATTTTCAAGCTAGCGCACTAGAAGGTCTTAGGAATTTGGAGGAAGACAGCTGCTGAAAACTAACTAAAAGACTAAAACTAAAGGCTAAGGGAATGTTTAATCACAGGCGTTTATAGGTTATCACATTTTCTAGGAATTATATGAAGAGTCCACAGTCTTTCAGAATCTTGAATTTTGGGAAGGGCACGTACGATAGTTAGGAAGAAATGTTCAAGAAGCGCAAGAATCTTACATGTAACACTATTAAAGCATGATTAAAGATAAACAACCTAAAACCAAACTAAGCTGTAGGTAGAGCACACTAATATGCAGATACTAACCAGATCGTTGAGACGCAACTTTCTTTCAGCGAGCGACATTTCTTTGAAAACGTCACGCCCGCTTTCTTTAGCAATTGAAACGAAGTCATCGCTTTGGTTTCTCGTCAGTTGCTCAATCGCAGTCTTTAAATCCTCCTCGACGTTGCTCGGACTTCCACAGTCTAGAATTTCGAAAGGATTCTGATCGCAAGCTTCCGCCGAGCCGCCGGGCTGCAAACGCAAAAGCAATCGACTGACTTTCTGTTCCTGAATTATTCAGAATAAGCAGCAAAGGTCCGTCATACTCGTCTTTGGAATGTTGGCGATGCTTGCGGCGAAGGTGGAAGACTTTTTGAAGAACTGTTCGGGTTCAGTGCCGGAGGGACAAGCGCCGAGGCAGAGCCTACACGGCGTAGTTGAGAAGATCGGTTCTGAACTGCGCTGACAATGAGACCAAGAGTTCTGCGCCGGACCGAGTTGGCAGCAGGTGGTAGATTTGCCTTCAAAAAAAGAAAACGAGTTGGCGATGAGCATTTTGCCTTCACAACTTTACTCATTCATTAAGCGCTATGACATGTCTTACTTGATTTGTGGGTTCTGGCTGCTCAACGTTTTCTCCAGCTGCGCTTTCTGTTCCGGGCTTGGCAGCAGGTTCGATATGCGTCATGATGATTTCTGGAGTGACTGTTCCAGGCGTTGGGTTTCCTTTGGCTTGGTAGACTTCACCACGGCAAGTTGTGTTCACGACGCATCTTTCGTAGCACTTCTTGTGACATTTCATGTTACAAGTCTGACAGGTATACGCTTCTTTCAGCCAAATCTACAATGCAAGAGCAGAAAATAAATCCATAACAATATGAAACAATGCCCAATGGCCAATGGTAGTCCTATTCGTATTGACAGCTGGCTTACTTTCTTATTGCAATAATCACAGGTGGCCGCACTACGGAAGTGTGTCCGAATAAATTGGTGAGTCTGATTCTCTTCGGTGGGGCTGTTGCTGCCAGCAGTGTGAGCAACATCGACCTCTGGCCCAGGCTTGTTCAGAATCGACGTGGTAATCAAGGACAGCTTCCTTCGGGACACGTCGTCGGGCGGTTTGTACAAGAAGGAGAGCGTAATTCTTCCGTAGCACAAATGTGGGTCGAAGCCAGAATGGTTCTTCAGGTTGTGCTCCCGTCTGTTAAAAAATGTCATGCCAATTATGCCATTTATAGAGTTAGAATGAAATAGCGCAATACAATGAAGGAAGAGAGAGAAAAAATGACGTCGCATCGACTGAGAATTGAACTCAGGACCGTGAATCTCGCTGCATCCGCTCTATCCGCCGAGCTACCGGTAAGACAGTGCCCTCCAGATTGGGTAGTGTGAAGTGAGTCTGTCTGGGCTGCCTGCCTTGAGACCCATGAGACGAGAGATTAGCATGTCTCGTGAAGATATGAGCGCTGGCTGCCGACGAGGCCAAGGTCGAAGAAAGAAAAAGGTTCGTTGCAACAATATTTACTTACGCGTCCGCAGCATTGCCGTCAGGAGAGACTAAGTAGTAATCCTTCACGAAGAAACCCATGCCGGTGGTAGAACACTCGGACAAAATATCCATCAGTGGCACCGATAAGCACCCGAGAACTTTGTCCTGGCCGAACGGGAACAACTTCTCAGACGTATTCTGCTTGTATTCAATACAAGTCCAATTTACATATTATATTAATATTCGCCTAACGTTTATACCAGTTTTTGTTTTGTTTCATTTACCTTTGCGTTCCTGGCCGGACTTCCGCTTGGCGTAGAGTCCGAGCTGCCGTTGTCGACATCTTCGACGGAGCTCCACAAAGTAATGTTCAAGAATCTGTTTGATTCTGCCACGCTGTACTCGAATTTTTCTTCAAATATTGGATCCTATGCAATAAAAGAAATTTGATTATTAATGAACGAGTTTTCATTTTCCTTATACTCACGCTAATATTTCTGAGCGTTCTTGTTCTCCCAACGGAATGAAGGTGACGTTCGCTCGCAAAGCTCTCGAATAATAGAAAAGGGAAGATGGATTCTGATGTGGATGTTGGCTCCCGGATTTCCGAATCTGGACGGTTGAGGCCGTCATCAGAAGCACTCTCTTGAACAGGGTTGGCGTCAGATCCTGCTGAGTGTGGAATTTCTTCCGCTTCGGTCAATTCCGAATCGCTGGTCTTGGGTTGATAATCCAAAGTAGAAGCGCCAGCAGCATTGGCAAGGACAATTTGTCGCCGCACACGCCAAACGACCTTGACCGAATTGCTTGCGCGAAAATTCTTGATACACTGCTTGACTGACGTGACCTTCTTCCCATCAACCGCAATGATCTCATCGCCAATTTCCAGCCCAACTTCAAGAGAATTGTAAGGCTTTCCATTCACTGTCCCAAGAACAGCGTGCGAGATCGAAACTGAAGACAGCAACGGATTCAGAGATTCAACCACCGGAATATTTCCCTTTCTGCAAGAAAATAAATTAAAATTACCACCGGGCAGAAAATAGAAGCTTATATACCATGCAAATCTTACTGCGTTAGAGCAAAATCCAAATTAGCTTCCCGTCTGAGGGTTTTGACACAAATTACGTCACGAATCACGAACGCCCTCTTCGGATCCGAAGGAGCGGGGTAAATTCCAACCCAATCGTAGTCGGCTGTACAATAATACAAATTTTTGACAGTAAACTTCTTGCAGCAGAATTTTTTAGATTTTACAATCTTACCAATTCCAACCACAGCATAAACGGTGTTATGAATCAAATCTTTCATGAGTCCACGGCACTCGACGACAGTCAGCGTGAGTTTTCCAGTCGCCTCAACTTGCGGCGCCGTTTGGGGAAGCAAGGCAGAAATGGCGTGTTCCATTCGGACGAAGAACGGCTTGTACCGAATCTTGAACATTGGGAGCGTGTGCTTCTTTCGAACAGATCGTTTCAGCTATTTAAAAGAAATAGCAGTAAAGTCAAGTCTACGTTAATTTGAGTGGAGTTGATTGAAACTGACCTGTGCCGCAATAATTGCAGTAATTTGGTGGAAGCTTTTTCCGTACAATTGCGAAGCCACAGCAATGTCGATTTCAGGAGTTTCAGAGAAGCTGATTGACCAATGTGCGTAAGGTTCGGTAGTGAACTGAAGTCTGGCTTTCCCAGTGACTTCCCTGACTAAAAAAATTAATAAAAGATTAAAATTTGGTTCAAGGAATTCATAAGATGACAGGCAGACAGTTTACTTTTTACAGACAAATACGCCGAATTCTTCAAATGCGTGTCGGCCTGAATTGCGAAAGTGAATCCTCCCGAGTACGCCAAATCAACCAGAATGTCGAGGGTTGAAATGCAATTTGACACGGGGTGCAACTCCACTTTTGTAGTTCGAAGCCAATTAATCACAGGAAAGTTTTGTCCCATGTCGATGCTTTGAATCTAAGAAAATAAAACGACCGATTGATAAGAACCCATACGAGTGACGAGTTAAGCAAGAATTAATTAGCTATCTTACGCTGATGCTTGAGAAAACTCTTCCAAGCATCGAAGTTGCTAAAATTTCATCGAATTCCATTGCCAATTTTCTTAAAATCCATCGTCGAATTGATTCTGAGTTTCTGAGCTCACGAAACAAAAAGTAGAGAATAAAATTGAAAGCCCAACAGTTTTCTTTGGCTTTGAACGATTCGTCGTTGATTTTCGAGAGAAGAACCTGAAAATTCACAATCACAGAGACAACTCATTAATTAGGTCGCAAGTCTTCAGATCATGCTAGCAAATGATAAAATAGGTAGCTAGCTTACTGGAGGAAGTTGGAATGTTGACGATGCCGGCTGTCGTTGAGGTTGTTGCAAGGTTTCTTTTTCATTGTGATCAGGGTTGATTAGGAAGAAGGACAAAATGTACCAGATACCAACGCCAAAAAGGCAGACACCAACAATTACGCCAAGCAGAAATGCAAACACGAATGACAGGAAATCCATTGCACACTTCGATGATTGAATGATTCAGTGCCAAATCACGAGACGGATTAAATCTATCATCAAATTAATAAAGATATTTTGAGTACACTCGACGCTCAATAATTAATAAAGTACTGATCAAAATCAATGCAGCCAATTCAGCAATGACAGAATCGGATTACGGCTGATCATCAACTTGAGTTAATCAGTTGATTGATTGCTTACCTAAACACAATTTTAGTCACTTGCGATGGTAACAACTCGATGATCCGACAGGAATGCGCAGAAAAATTTTTTAGACGTAGGAATGTGATTTGACGGTACTCCAAATAAATAAATTAATCTCATCGTAAGTAGTAACCTTCCGTCGTCGTTCTCATTGAGGTTGTCTTTTAAATCTTAAGTATGAAATCAATTTTGGGTTGACATCAAATCACTGCAGGGTTGGGCAGACCTCTGTGCTTTGTTGGAGGAATGCCAGGCTCCATGCAGGGCGACCGGCAAAACCGGACTTTGGAAAAGGAGCGGTCAAGCCGGCCGTGCGCGTGCCGTTGTGGTTTCGCTGTCCTCGTTCCGCATTTCATGCATGCTTCAGTACGAAAGTCCAGTTGTCCAGTTCACGTGGAAGAAGAGCAGTTTCGTATCGGTCTGGAATAAGTTATTAAGTTATGAGTTACATTAATTGTCTAAGTTGAGTTGTTATTCGCACGTTATTTCCGAGTTGACGGTTTCGTTTAATTCAGAGTATAAATGGATCAAAAAAAGAATATTGAGGGCTGTCTCAGGGATCTTGCAGGGAAGAGTTGGGACAGCATGGATCTATTTAAAGTAGACCAGGTAAATGCATGAGGCATGAAACGGTTAGTGATTCGAACTTTTGGATTTGATCCATGAGCTGATGCCCGATGCCACTTCTTTCCTGTGCAAGTACAAAACCTTCAATGAGGCGATGGAGAAAATGAAGATGAATCAAGTGGAAGCAGCGACGGTAAATTAGGGGAAGATGATGAGGATGACTGCATATTTATGATGGAAGTAAGGCCAAAGAACCCCTATCAGTCAGATACGAATGGGGAACTGAACTGCGTTCCTGAAACCCACGCTTGAGGCCAGGTTACATTAAACCTAGCACGGCAACACTATTTTTTCAGAGAAACGTTTGTGCCACGGGCGACATCGACATTATCGGCAAATGAATGACATTGGAAATATTGAAGTCGAACTAATCGAATGAATCGACTCACCATGTCACCAAAAATCCGTTCGTTCACACCCGGTTCTCCACATCTTGTGTATTAGTTAAGTACGTGCACCCAGCATATTTCATTCGGGTAACTCAATTTCTTTCCGATCCTGCTTAACTTGTGCACTGCAACCGGCAACGGCGAAGATAGGCTGAAGCGAAAAACAGAATTATGTGACAGCTTATTTATTTAATCAATTAACTTACCTCTCCTTAGACTCCTCGTCCTCCTCTGGTCTTACAACGTATCTGGAACTTTTTCAAACTGGGCAAGTGGGCAAGAGTTTCCCAATTGATGAGGAAGAACCGTAGTTGCGTAGTAGCAGTAGCACCAGGCTGGTCAGTCTTGCAGTCTGTATTTTTATGCTATTAGCCTTGCAACTATTCTTAACTAGAAATGTGAGTATTTTTAGCCGATTAATAATGCATGAAATAATTGGCGAGGGAGCCTCCTCACTTTACTTGAAGCGAATCGACTAGTTATCACATGACAATGAAACGTCTGATTGTGCCAGGAGGATCAATCAATAAGTAATTAACTAAATGTCCCCAGCAGCAGCAGACACAGGAGTTGGAACTAGTAGCTTCTGATTCTCTGACGACAGCCCAGGGCTTACTTTCTTAATGACATTTTAGAACGTAAAAACGGAGCACAGAGCTCACAACTTGACTTCCTAGTTGCCTACCCACTGCCCTGCACTTGCACTGACTAGAACTGGAATAATAGTGCACTGTGTAGTTTATTCACAGCTCCTGTCTGGAGTTTATGTCGTGCCAGTCTTGGTATGATATCTGTCCTGGAAGGTCATGTGAGTCTCACAGGCACGGGGGAATCAATGGCACACATTCCAGTTCCAGTCACAGCAGCCAAACAGCAGAGGACGATCCGTTTTCCCTGCAACATCCTTTCCTTCAATTATTTAAGAGGCAAATCTTGACGTGCAGTTCGTAAGTTCGTTCTTGTTATTTGTATGAGTCCAGAATTTACGATAAGCTTCACAAGAGAATCGTACGTATGTTCCTGTCCTGATACTTTCTGACATAAAAGTGATAGGTAAAGTAATGGTGATAGCGTATTCAATTCATTCTGTCGCTTAATTCTGAACACTAGTTCCAGTTCCTCTCTGCATTTGATTTATTATTAGATTATTAATACACAGCTGTGAATTGAAGAATTATCAGTTAGGTAATTTACTAATTTGCATATTCGTCCTTGCAGAAACCTTACAGGAGGTGAATTCACAAAAAATAAATAATTGCAATCTGGGTAATCTGACCCTGCCTGATTGAATATTTCGTCTAATCTTCACTAGTTTAGGTAACAACTCAATAATTAATTCATTGGTTCAGAAGTTCACACAAACAGTAAATCAAAGAGGAATGCGTAGAAACCCCGTGTTTTTCTGACTGTTAGGATAATTCGTGGACGAAGTAGTCTCAAGTCTCAGTATTTCCGTTTCCGAAGTATTCCACGATGGGAAATTGTGCGTCGTGGTGTGCTGGCGAAGATGACAGTTATGCCACGGCAGTGCGACAGACAAACCAGCAGTTTTCTCCGAGTTATGTAAATAAGCAACCAGGTCCTAGAGGTCCAACGGAGGTAAGATTTTCGTTATTCGTTATATCATAAGGTAATTGCAAATGTCAAAAGACAAGTTCAGATTGGAATCTTCTTTGTTTTCTTCTGTCACAGACTGACGAGGAAATAAAGAGAAAAGTTCGTGAGGCTGCTGAGAAGCGGTATGCTCAAGACAAGTCGCATCACGGAGCTGCCAGCGGAGTGCTGCGATATCAGCAGGAACGCCAGCAAAAAATTGACGAAGCCGAAGACCGTGTGACCCGATCCGGAGGAGCTGGACAGACACCACTGAGAGTTAGTTAATTCGCCAAATTAATCTCATTAATTCTTTGACCATTGCCACTAACCATCTCAATTCAACTATTTCAGTGGCAACAAGATTGATCTGCTCTGCTCCTATTCTCCTCAACCTCCTTCTCGCTTTGCACTCGACTGGATGACATGACACTTTGCGGTTCCTGCTAATCACGAAATCAAACACTATCTTCAAGTTCAAAGTTCAAAGAATTAACTGACTAGACTGGTGCTCCACAAGAGTAGTTGACTAGCGCTAGCGTCTGTCTGTAGAGCTTCTCCGAGTCTTATGATCGTTCTGAATCGTTACCTGAATGAAGCATGAATTACATGGACGATTAAGTATATATTTTGATAATCAATGCGTAACTACTTTTATCTTATCTCCAAGTACGTTTTAATGTAGGTTAAGTTAAGTATTCGCAATTTGCAACTGCTCCTTCCTTCGTCTTCGTATACTGTCACAAATTCTTATTATACATTTTCAGTGTTCAAAATAGTCTATAAGTTTGTTAACTAATTTACTACTGCTTGTAAATAAATAAAACTTTCGCAGAATAAAATACATCGAAGCCCGTTGTTAATAATTCCTGTTGAAAGTTTGCAGAAACGTGTGCAAATTTGTGAAGTCTGTTTTCACGTTCGTTGTTCAGGATTTGGTCTGGACTTGGAATTATGGTTGAAATGCAAATGCAAATACAGACGTAAAAATTAAACAGCCAGAATTCATGTGCAAACAAGGGCACATTTATTTCAAGGTCATAAACAAAAGTTCCAGCAGCCCGGAACGCTTTAACCTTCAATCGTAATGGAACTGTACGCGCTTGGAACACCTGCCGCGAGCGTCGCGTCGATCCTCGACGCCATTGGCTCGTAGATGAAGGCTCTACGGGGGTAAAGACGATCGTTGACCCACGGAGCGTTCCAGCCGACCGTCGAAGTCACGCAGTTCTTGGCGAAATCAGTGATGTTGTATTTGTCCTGGAGTTCGAGGCAGCCAGAAATGAAAATGTCGACGTATGACTCGACGATGGGGTACTGTGCATTCGGGGCGATGGTGTACTCGGGCGTGTTGACGTAAATCCAGTACTGCGCCGTCTGGTCCACGGTGTAGCCGGGCACAAGCGACTGAATGGCGGAAGACGGAACGATCTGCCGGCAGTACCATGCTTCTCTCTCGTCGTAGCTCTGCAGGTCCTGCGCCATGTTGCTGCTGTTCGGGAGCTGGAAGATGACGCCGTTGAAACTCGCGCTCGGGTCCTCAATGATGCCCAGGAAGGTGGTGCTGAGGCTGATACTCACGCCCTGCGCGTTCCACTGCCGACTGAAGCCGTGAACTTGCACGGGGATCGAATCGCCTGTGTTGGGGGCTGTGCGCGACTTGCTCGCGTTTTGCATGAGCGAGCCGTAGCCAACCATGAACTGGTTGGCGCCGTTCGCCGGAGTAGGGTGACATACGGCAGGCGCTGCCGTCGTTGTGGTCGTGGACGGCGTCAAAACCGTCCAAACCACAGCGGGTTTAGCGTCCTGCATACGCAATTTAGCGTTTACCGGTTAAGAATGACCTACAATGGTAGGGAGCCTCCTCCAACTCCGCCTGACTTACCGATTCGGCCCAAACCGCCAGAGCGGCCACAGTGAAGGTGAAAAATGTGAAGCGAAACATGATAACGTGACTGACGACTGATGAGTACTAAACTGCAAATGCAGCGGGTAAACCGAATGTGGCGCATGTACATCCAAATTCGAGCGAGAATTCGAGTGAGGCGAGCTGACGCAGGTTCCGTTGTGTAAACAGAATCAGAATTCGTAATTCCGAATAATGAGGCGCAGCAAATCGGGCTCACAATGAAATCCGTCTGTTCGCTCTTTTGTGGTTTCATTTCAGGGTAACAACGAACCATGCTTTTTGCAACAACGCCCGACCAGACGCGAATTTAGCAAAAGTCAAAGGTAAAAAAGGTGGCATTTAGAATAGTTTTATTTCATCTAACGTGCATGGTCATTTTAAATATTCCAAGTTCTTAAACTCTAAAACGCGCAGTATTAACAAAAACTGAAGGCAAATTACAAAATTTAATTAACTTGCTTAGAATTTAAGCATAATTAGGATACACATACGTAAGTCAAGCCTTAGCCGGTCTTTGACATGGTCGGCCGCCATTTTTCATGTAAGACGTAGGCATTAAAAAATAGATCTATTATCAAGGCAAGTAGAAGGAACCGACTACGAAGGACCATAAATGTACAGTATAGCACGCGTAAAAACTTGATGTATATTATTCTTATTCTTAATTAGCATTCTTTCCTTTCCAAACTCGCAGTCGAACAAATCGAACGCACTCTCCACTTAAAATTATGTACAATTAAGTACAGAATCGCACCGCACCGTTTCGTTCATCGTACTGTTGGGGATTCACGAAAATTTGGTGCGCTGTGCATTTTAGCATATAAAAAAGACAAAAACTTTGGAAGCAAAGGCAACCAAATTGTCGTGAATCCCCCACAGTGCATCGTCTCCATTTTCGCAGTCGTATTTTCTTGTTTATCGCATTCACTCACGATCACACGTTCATTTACTAAAAACCAATGCGAAGAGGGTATCACAAGTCATTAGAATCATATTAGTGGCATATCCACTGTTGCATCTGAACATGCAACGAACCGAGCGGTTGTGATTATTTATATTAGTTTGGTCTGGCTTCGGGTTCAAGGCAAGCCAAATTGAGAAAGAGAAAGGAGACGCAAGCAAGTGAGAAGGGAGCGTCAATCGTGCAGCAGAAGTCGCAGCGTCCAGTCGAGTAATCGTTGAGTTGTCATTGTCGTAGCTCAGTGCAATAAAGTCAGTACGGAACGTCCAGTTAAAGTCAACTAATCTCCGTGTTCCGATTCTTTATTTGTGCATCGATTCCTGAGCCACATCCACCAACCCCTTCAGATCCGACGTTAAGTAAGTTCTCTCATTGCTCCCGTGGCCTGCGCCACACATAACTCGATTCGACTCGTTTATTAGACCACATATTTAATCACGTCATTCGTTATTAAATTATTTTATAGACACCCTTTCCTTAATTTGTTTGACCTTAACCTTGGAAATATTTGCTAAATTCAGACTGACTATGGCCACAATGTTCAGTTCTCTTCTCAGCATACGACTCTAAGCATCAGCATAAACATCCATGTTCTAAAACACGTGATACTTTACTTGAATGTGAATGTGAAAGCATAGAAAGAAAAGGAGATCATGATTACATGTACATGAATGAACGTTAGAAAGACGAAGAAAGAGTCCGCGTGGCATCTGAAGTATAAGCTGGTTAAACACGACCGACCATGAGATTTATGAATACAAGACGCCATGCTTAAAATTAGAGATACAAATATCAAAAGTAAACTAGAAAAATAAATTACAGAATTTAACATTTTAGCATGGACCATTTCCACGATTCCACCGGTCGCAATTAAACTTCGGTCCCGTCGTCACCCGCTCTCCCGCCAATTTCCCGTGCTTCCTTTGCATCGTCGATCAACTCGACCGGTTCTTCCTCCAGCACAGACGCGGGCACGGGCGACACCTTCTTCGAGGGTTTTGGTGGGGGTTTCGGGGGCACCTTCTTCTCCGTTGGCGTTGGCGTTGTCGACCCCCGCAGAGGGCTGACTTTGTGGTAAGGCTGGCCTCCATTAAGTCTGGACAGGAGTGGCTGCGACGTGGCCGTGGGAGACTGCGGTTTCCAGGATCGTGGCAGAGTCGCCAACGGCGTGCCGCCACCGCCTTCCTTTTGGTTGGGGTAAAAGACGCCGCCGCTGCCTGGAGCCTCCGTAGGAGTGGTGGTCAGGTCTTCATTCTCCTGAATTGGAGCGAAATTGAAGAACGGCGAGCCGGGATTGTGAGGATGAATCAGAAAAGGAGCGGGTCGGATCGCAGGTGACTTGGACGCATGCGCATGTGGCAACGTTCCGCCACCGCCGTAGAATTGTGGAGTGGAGGGGGTGGAGCCGCCCGCCTCATTGCCCAGTCCGACTTTGGTCAGTGACAGCTTGGAGCTTCCGTCTGCCGTCGTTCTTGGACCCAGATTGTCGTACTTGACGTACGGGTAGCCGGCAGTCGTGATGGAGGAGCCCGTCGGGCTCGGCGCGAGCGGAGTGCCCATGCCGATGCCCGCGTAGTGCGAAGAGTGCTGGCCTGGACTCCAGCTCGGAACCCTCGGGCGACGAGGCAGCGTGACGTAGCCGGGTCGATGCGCAGGCGGGACGATGGCGGGTGGAGGCTCAGAG
Source organism: Mesaphorura yosii (assembly GCA_009869945.1). NCBI lineage: Eukaryota > Metazoa > Arthropoda > Collembola > Poduromorpha > Tullbergiidae > Mesaphorura > Mesaphorura yosii. The sequence goes on from WIXG01000201.1 coordinate 36,567, forward strand.
GAGAAGGACGCGACGCTGCCGGAGTACGGCGAGTGCGGTCTGCCACTGCCGAGTACGTGACTGTGATGGATGAGGTGCGGGTGGTAGTGCACAGGGGCGGAGTAGGGAAGCCCGATGGCCATGATCGGATGACCATCTCGGTCGTAGAGTTCTGCCGGGTTCAGCTGCTGTGGTGAGTGGATGAGGCGAGTCGGGTCCGGCACGGTGGAGGCCGCCGAGGAGCTGTGCGGCGAGTCCTGCGCCCTGCGGTGGCTGTCCAGAATGTCCGGGTAGTCCGTCGCCTCCTCCTCTGGGCCGAGATACGATTTCGTGAGTAGCGGAGTGTCTCCGTCACCTCCGCCGCCGCCCTGTCTCTCAGGCGAAGATGGATCGGACGTCATTTCGCTACTGCCGCCGTGGAGCTCAACAAGTGGCTGCTGCTGCGTGCCCTGTCAAAATAAACAGACATATTCATTAGCTGCTCAGGCCCCGACTGCATTATGGATTTAGGAACACAATTAATTAATTTTCAACATAATAATATTAAGAACAAATAGGACGATACTCAGTTTGTGTGTTGCAGTTGCAGCTACGCACGCATCAGCAGAAGTGTGAGGAAGAGAGTCAGAGTTGAGAGAAAGCATGTAAAACGACAAGAAAGGACAAGTTCTAATTTTTGCAGTCATTTCCGAAGGCGCAACATACGCAAGGCGATTCGCGATTGATTACCTTGGCAGGATTTTAGTCACCTGGAATAAAACCTTTGGTCAGAGGCGGCGGAGACGGCATGGCAGCGAAAATTTCGCAAAATCTAACGCAAACGCAAAAGCAGCTGCAGTGTGTTGGTTATGCTTCATTTGCACATGCTGCTGCGAAGAAGAAGACGCCAGACACCAGTCGCAGGATGCCGCTGCGAGTGCGACGGTGAAAGTGAGATGAAAGCATTTAAAGTACAGTAATGCCCAATGAAGTGATTCAGCGGCGATCAAAGCCGTATTTAATGGCAGAGATAAGGCAGGCAGGCAGGCAGGTTTGTCATCGTTCGCAAATGCAAATGTGCAAATTTTGTGTTTAGTAAGCATTAAACTGGGCCATCAACCGACTGCGGTCGTTGAGCGCTTTAAGAGTGGTACTAAAGTTTTAGTTTATGTTATACTGCTCCTAAAATCAATTAACCTTTCTCACGCACGAACACATGAGCCTTTGCCTTGCCTTTGCGGCTACGGTAATTTGACGACGCTGCTTAATTATCGCAGGGCGTCCCCCGCCGCCCATAAATTACTTAATGTCTTTTGCTTCTGCTGCTTACTGCCTGCTGCGCCCATGTTTACAATTCACACACTTAAACATGACTTGTTTCATTTTATTCGCAAATTTGGTTGACGGTTGAATTGCTTGCTGTGGAAATACAAACTGTGACTACGGCTGAAAGTTCGTACAGGCAGTGAAAATGAAAATGAAAGTCATTAACCTAAAATGATGCTCGTATCTTCTGCGCTGTGCTAAAAACAAATTATTGTTCACAAAATTCCCACAAATTAATGATTAAAACCCGGGCAAAGCCAACCATTTTGAAATTTTGATGAGATTCGTAATTAATATAGATAGATTTACATTTACGAACGCGCTCAACGTACCGTATTTACCGATTGCTTACAAATTACAAATATCACCCCGACGCGATGCGTCGCCACGCGCGAACGACACGACACGCTGCATTCAAGAAGAAAGGAGATTCGAAGGTTCCGTTGACGTTTACAGTTGATAGCATTTTTCTGGTGTAATTGCATTAAGATTCGAATTCTGGAAAGGGCGGGAAAGGGAAAATTCAGAAACTATACTTAAATTCGAAAAGTCCGCACGCTTTTAAATTACTTGGCAACGTGTTAGTTTTGTAGTTAGTCGTGTTAAGATTAGTTTAAGCATAGCTTAGCGTAGTTTAGCATAGCGATAGTAAATATTTAAATATGTATATTTTAAAACTGGCTGATATCCGAGTACTCGTTATAGTCGTAATTGGTGTAGGGAATGTGATGATGTGTGGCTGAGGATGCATTGTTGTTGGCGACGACGCCCCCGCTCGACGAGTTATTGTTGGAGGAGCCGTTCGTCTGTGTCTCGGAGTTGACGAAGGAGGTCGTTGGCCCTGAACACGCATGGGCGTTTGCATGCGCGTGTGCGTGCGTGTGATATGGTGGAACAATCACGCGATTGGTGGGGCTCATCATGGCCGAAGCGGGGAGCGGAAGCATGACGACGCTGCTCCCGCCGTTGCTGCTGCTGCTATTGTCAAGAATAATTTGCGCTTTGCTGCTGCCGCACGCGGACGATGTGGGCGAAGCGTGGGAAGTCCCGTGACCGCCGCCGGCGCTGCTCCGCAGCAACGTGGAGTAGTGAAGCCCCGGCTGCGACTGCTGCAGGTAGCACGACGACGAAGAAGATGAGGAGGGCGGAGGCACACTGTAAAGTCCCGTCACCGTGGACGAGGACGACGTCGACGACTGCTCGAACGGCAGCTCGCCGCCGTAATTGAATGTGTTGACAATCAGCTGCTGATGGTGCAGAGGGTGAAAGTGCTGGTGGAGCTCAGACATTTCGAATTCGGCCGCTGCCTGCGGCAGGCCTTCGTAGCCGTTGAACCGATTCCTGCGTCCAAGCGTATCGCCACCGCCGCCGTTCATCATCAGCGCGCTGGAGTCGCTGTCGCCGGCAAAGTTCAGCGTCGGGCAACGACAGACTGGCTGGGGCTGCGGGTGGTTTGCACTGTCTCCCACCATCGAGTTGGCGGCAGGGTGGTTGCTGGCGCCAATGCTGTAGTGCAGCAAGCCGCCGCTACCGCTGGCTCCATGCTGCTGATGCTGCGTGGGGGTCGAATTTGGGTTGGTGTAGCGGTCCATCGAGCTCAGCGTGAGCACATTCTGCGTGTAGTGCTGCTGTTGCTGCTGGTGGTGCGAATTCGAGATGCGGTGCTGCACCTGCAGCAGCTGTTCTTGAGGCTGCACCTGCAGTGACGACTGCGACGAGTTGTCTTGGCCGTTGGAGCAGTTTTCCTTGTAGCCTCCTCCACCGCCGCCTCCGCTCGCCGACCCATTAAGCTTTGTTTCACTCTGCAAAAACGAGGTTGCGAAATATTGTGGCATGAAGTAAGAGGCCAAGACGGAGAGAAAAGCAAGCGGGGCCACTTTTTTGAAAGCAAAAGCTGAAGCGAAGAAAGCAGCAACGACAACATAAATAAATGTGAAGTGAAAGCAGCTTCGTTGTCTTCTACGCGTACGTAAAAGCCATTTCGTCTTTATTATTGTTATAAAACCCAGGCAGAGAGCCCAACTAAGCGACCGAGCACCGAGCGGGTGAAATGCGAAAGCGTTTACTTAAAAAAGCATTTTCAGTTTTTGGAATTGTTTCAAGATATCATGAAGTTAGTTATTGCCTGCTTTTGCTGGCCCAGCATAAAAGTACGCGAGTGCTGTGCTGCTGTTCAGGCTAATAATTAATACTTTCCTTGTCTGTTTAAGAAAGCCCAACAACTCATCTTGCTGTTACTTGCGCATCGAGCCTTCGCCATTCGCCATCTCTGCCCTTCCAATTTGGAGATTCCAAACTGGAGACTCTTAATGGCTCTCTTCGCTGGTCCACAGAATAAATTTAACACAAATTGCAAGCAATTGTAGACTGACGTTAAATCTGCTCTTCTAATTAGCATTCACCCGATTTTCAATTTCGGGGAACAAATACAGAACGACCGCAGCGGCGCGCGTAGTTCTTTCGATTAATTCTTGCAATTTTATTTAAATCCCTGCTCCCTGTTTCCTGTTTTAGCGTGTAGGAAAGAATTTCGCAATAATAAAACTCCAATCCGGAGTCCACAATAATTTACTCTTCTTGCATACGTCAATATTGCTCAAAATATTCAAATACAAAATTTCTTGCTGCCAACAGAAAGGTACAGCAGAGCTTCGCGCAGCGTAGCTGCTAATTATATAACACGTGCAAATGAAGGGAGTCGACACCAGTAGTCAGTCGACGATGGCAAACACAAACAGAAATTCAGCGACTAGATTTTGAACGGGTGCAGACTGCACTGGATGATTTCGAAGACAGGATGACATGTTTGCAGAGCGAAATTACATGTTTGTCCGTTTCATAATTGACAATTGCATATTTTGAATGCCACAGCCACTCAGCCACGGCATTTTTGCGTCTGCCGCTCCACAATTTAATCCCATCTCTATTTTTGTGAGACGGAAGCGCGCCCACCTTCAAACTTGCTTGTGTCTATGCTCTGTCTTGCCCGAATATGCATGTGAAATTACAAGCTTCCAGACTCCATCCCTCCTCGTTAATTAATTTATGATGACATTGTTGAGCGCTCAATTAAAAATGCCGCAGCCGCGACTGCCTGCACCTGCACTTAAACACAGGTTGTTGAAAGCGTCAGTGACGGCGGACGGCGAATGTGCAAGTGTCAATGCGTTTGTGTACGCAGCTGCAGCTGCCGGATATTCAGAAATAAATAAAAAATTCAGTTGAAACGGAACTGCATCGAATTTTTAACCAAAAGAATTAGCGGCTGCAGTGCAGAAGAGTCGAGATTCTATTTATTTCGAGCATGTCCTCCTTTGCTTTCACCCCATGAAAAAGAAGAGTGACGAGTGAGGAGCAGAGACCTCGAAACCAATTATTTGCTAGCCTTAAAAACGAATGCAATGTAAACAGCCAGCCGACAACCTGTCCATTTGATCCCTGCTGCTGCATTTCGTGAGACATTGCAGGAACCGCAGAAGGCACGGGCAGACGTCAAAGTAAATTACTCGAGCTCGAATCCGAAATTGTTATGACAGGTCATTAGAGTTCATTGCTGAGGTCCCGCCACGCTACCACGCGAGCACTGAGCACGCGATACGCGATTGGTGCTGGCAAACTCATTACGATACGCTATACGTTGTCTTTGAATACATGAAATAGATCTTGTGACATGAATAATAATACGAGAGTCTTAAAAAACCTGCCTGTGCTCATTTCCACAAAAATTTAAATCCATATGAATAAAAGTCGATTTGTTTGGCAAAAGAGCGAAGCGGATCGGATCGATCGACCCCACCAGTTTAATTTCGTATTGCAAAGAGCAGCAAAATGCATTGTTTCTCTATCTCGTTTCCATCATCTCGGGCAATGTAAACAAATACGCACGTGCATGCACACTTTGCTGGAATTGAATTAAAATTAATCCATTTTGCTCTGCATTCATGCAGCAGGAACTTTAGCGGTTGTTGGAAACGTGCGTACTTGAACTAGTCCAGTTTACACCTGGAATTTCTGACACGAAGGCTTACAGCAACTGAATCGTGCTACTGGTTTGCTAATGTGAATGCCTGAACCAAATGAACAAAGGAATAATAACACAGCCGGGCAATTTGATGCAGCAACTAAAATGGAAAACTCTGGCCAAGGCCAACTGAATAACTCGAAGTCAAACTACGTGACATTGACGGATTCTACTTGAGTTGAGGTGCTCCTGGCTTCTAAAGCTGGAAAAATGAAGTAAATTTGACCAACCTTGACGTCCTGCGACCGGTTCGTCTTGACGGCTCGTCTGCGCCTGGAGCAGAAGCAGATGAGCATGATGGCGGCGGTGAGGATGACGAGGGAGCCGACGATGCCGAGGAGGATCCAGAAAATGGACTTGTTTGAATGGCCTCCGTGGTCACCGCCGTGCACGCCGACGCCGGCTCCAGAAGGCACGTCTTGGAAGTTGAGGGTCAGGTTCTTGTCGACGGTCCCGCCGGGGTTCTCGCCGACACAGGTGTACTCGCCCGCGTCCTCCGGCTGCGAGTGGACGATGGTCAAGTTGACCCACCGCTCCGACTCGCCGCTGATATGCACCACGTACGTCTTCCGGTGGATCGACGTCGTCGAGTTGTTGACGAGCAGCCCCTCCCGCATCCAGCGGACCTGCGCGGGTGGGTTCGCACTCACCAAACACTCGAGCGTGATGTCCTTCCCCACGTCGCCAACAATCAGGGCGTCCGTAGCCTGCCCGCTAATCTTCAGGGTGATAATTTCGGGTTTGCAGGCAAAGTTGTCGGTTTGCAGCTTGACCCAGTCGAGCCCGGCCAAGTTGTCGGGCTTCTCGCACGTCACGCCCGAGCGGATCAGCTTCTTCGACATAGCCCAGTCACGAAACGATTTAAGCCTGCAGTCGCACTTCCACGGATTCCCTTCGAGGCTCAGCGCCTTTAGCTTCTCGAGTGGCTGCAGAATCTCGACGGATATGTACTCGAATCGGTTCCCACTCAAGTCGAGGTGCTCCAAGTACGTCAGCTTCTCGAAGCTCTTCCGGCTGAGCTGCGACACATTGCAGTTTTTCATTTCCAGCACCTTGAATTGCTCCAGCCTGGGAAATTGCGCCCCGCTTAGCTTTGTGATTGGATTGTTGTTGAGCCGGAGCTCCCGGAGGCGGGCGTTCGTGTCGAAAGACTCCATGTCGATCGTCGAAATTCTGTTGTCACTCAGGTCAAGCTCAATGAGGATTTGGAGGTCACGAAATGCGTCGCGGTGCACTACCTCAATCTTGTTGCCGTTCAGATAAATCTTCTGGAGGTTGATAAGCCCCGCGTTTTTGAACACTTCGCGCGGGAGTCGGGTGATGGCGTTTCGTTCGAGGTGCAACATTTGCAGCTCTTCACTGAAGCCGGAAGGAATCGACGTGTAGCCGGCGTCCTTGCACTCGGCGGTTCTCTTCCCATACACCCACTTGCATTGGCAGCTCTTGGGACAATTGGCCGACCAGTCCTCTTCCGTTTGGGCCCCGACAGTCGGCGCCAGCGTGCTTATCAGCAGGTACGTGCAAATGATTACGAGCAGAGGCAGCCGCCATCGGAATCGACTTTGCGTGGGGTGGCGCATTTGTTCGTGGATCGCCGTCGCTCTTCGCCGTCGTCGTGTGGATTTCGAGTCTGAATTCTCGGGCAGTGGAAGCAAGTCGGAGTCGGGGGTGGTGGGGGCATCCCTCAAATTAATATCTGAATCACTGGGCATTTCAGGGCGGGAAGCAGCATTCACATTCGGATTCTGTGTCACAGGACGCCGTTTATCAGCTTTCCTCCTTCGTCGAGATGTAAATTCCTCAGTATTGGGATCACAATTGAGATTTGCTGCTGCGTTAACGTCGATATTCATTTCTGAAGGGAGTGCCCAACATTGCCGTCGTGGAGAAGCGGAGCACCGTTGTAATTTTTCTGCTTCCATTCTGCGGCTGTGAAACTGAAACAAGTTATTCATTGCCATCGTCCTTCAGCCGCAGTGGCAGTCGCGGTCGTCAAAAGTCTAACAATCAGCTCGCAACTTTTGTTTTCGGGGTTAATTGCATGGGTAGGCACGGGGAAGCACAATTTCACAATGCATCAACACGGCATTCCTTTCATAAAAGAAGCCACGTTCATGCTCCTCTCGCACTCGTTTATCTTGCGACGGCGATGACGGATTTTCTTAGACGACACGATGAGACAATTGATCTGGAAAAACAAAAACGAAAAAAAAATAATTACAATTTTGCATGTCATAATTCATCTGCGCCGTCTGCGTGCTTATTAAATTAATTAAATATCGACTGAAGTGACATTCACTGACAAGTCTGAATTCTCAAACCTCCGAATTCCACTTGCCTGTCCTTCAACTCCCCCGCGGGAAAATAACAACAAATTATATGCATAAAAAGACTCGGAATAAGGCAAGCCAAAGGGAAAGATAAATTCTGGCAGCCCAACCAACAGCTTTGCATTTTCCCATTGAATTGCGATTACGGTTTTCGAAATATGTTCAAATTAAACCAGTTAATCAGTTAAACAGTGACACCCAAAAACCAGTCGTCGCACTAAAACCGGAAATATCTGCGATATGTGAATTTTAATGGTGATAAGAAATGACGGGCAAGTACACGGAATTCAAAGAATTCAATTCATAGATGAGTCGATTTGTATTGACGACGCGCTGACAATATCGGCATTTTTACATTTGAATCTCAACCATGAATTTTGCTGGTGAAGGACACGACATGGAATAAAAACAAAAGCCGTTTCCACTAGCCTCATTGCATCAGCTACGTCACTTCACTTTGAATGAACGCTTACCTTACATCCAATGTGTCACGTCGAAAAATTGCCCAAATTATGAGCGAGACTCGGAATCGTATTAGAATTTACAGCAATTCGGCACTTCACTTGGAAAATGCACTGGAAATTTACGAAGTTTTTAAGCGCACTTCGCATTGCATAATAGCTTAATGTTTGAGAAGCACGTAGTCACTGCACTGTGCTTCACCCTTCGCGTTCAAGTCAAGTTCAAGTACCCACGGAAATCGATGTCCCAAAATAGAATTCGACTTAAAAATACACTACTTCACTACTTGAATACAATGGAATGCAGTGCAGCGAACCTTTCTAGAATTCAGTGCGCATGCACGAAACCGAAGCCGAAACACGAGCAAAGAAACAGTATAGCAAGAGAATGAGGCCAGGACCTCCTGTGAACTGATTTTCAGATTTTACTGCCTTGAATGACTCTGATATCAGCCTTGAGTGCTCGACTGTCGATTAGAAGACCCGTGTAGCGTGTAAGTTTAACCACTGCGTTCCTTATCAGTGGAAATGATTCATGATATCATGGTTTATTTGATATTTGCTTTCGGGGTTGTGCGATACTGCAATTAATACAGCGCAAAGGCAAAGGCAGCAGGTCAACGCATTCAGCGCTTATCTGAAGGCTGACGCACACTTTTGGGACAGAGTAAATATGAGATTCGTTTTTTCGCCCTGTCCAAAGCCGTAAGCCTTTGGCCACGTAGATAAGTCATGTAACAATTACGCTTTGGGCACTAGGAAGCAACCGTCTTCGCACCAGTAAATATGCCAGATTTTTTTTAACCATTTGAACTCAATAAGAGTGATAATTCATTATTACCTTCTGTAATAAAATACACGTACTCATGAGCACAAACATTTTAGCAAAAGTTTCAAATTTTCGTTGCTCTTCAATTCAACGTTTGGCCCGAACCGACACTTTCGTGAAACCGATAACAGTTAAAATATGCAGTTGTCATTGCCAGTCTCGTGTTTTAAACTTTAACTTCCCACAAAATACAAAAGCGAAAAAAGTCAACAAAGGAAGAGGCGAGTTCATTATTGTTTACAGTCAACTTTGCTTTGACGTGGCATGGGCGCGCAGAAGCGGCGTGAATGAATGAATGAAAGGCTCAAAGTGTCAACAACTGCGTGATTCGTGATTGTTTGTGAGATACGGGGCGTATCGCGTATTGCCAAATGAATATCAATGGACCCGTCGCCCGTCATAATAATAAAAGATCAACTGATAACGCGCTAGTAGCAGCGGAAAACAAAAGTGCATGGCCGTCCGCATCCACTTATATACAATTTCTGATCTGAGTGCGCCCTGCCAAACTTCACGTCGGTTGAATGTTGACGTTGACGTCAAACTTTGAAAATGCGCGCGCAATTCTAATTCAATTTCATTACGCAAAAGCGAGCACTGGTATTGGAATTCTTCCATGATAAACTTCAGCGAGTGGTTTCCTGCTTATTACATTCGTGGCTAATCTGATTATGAAATTGAATCTTGAATAAAGCCGGATCGACGATCGAGTTTGACGGCCGTGCTAAAGCAAAACTTTTTTATTTCCGCCGACTTTTATACTTTATTTCCCATTTGATTCTAATACTCTAATTGGGCAGGCCAGACCGCCTTGTCTTTCTCTTCGTCTCATCTTCTTCCTGCTTCCTCCTTTCACAGTGCCCAAACTTTTGCCATATCGACTATAAAATCTGTATTCCCGAGTTATAATGCTATCAAATCCCTTCTCACATACCCATCGCCTGTCATTTCCTATCTCTCGGTGTTTAAGTCTTCAAACTTTCCTCTTTCTCAATTCCCACGGTCTTTCTGCCGAGTTACTCCGATCAAAAGCACGACATTGCCAAACTTTTCCTTTTGCGGTTTACGAAACTATGAATGAATTATCTGCGGTGCTTCGTGACTGGTGAAACTCGCGATCCTCGATTTGTAGCAAATTCCGGGCGCAAGCGGAAACTCGCTCCCGGACGAGCACGCACACGCGCGTGTGGCTGATGCATCTCATTAACTCGTTTCGCACTCAATTCGAGCCGAGTCAAGAATTATGAATCACCAGGAAATATTCGAAAGGAGAAAGTTTGTTTAGGCGTCCGATGAAGAAATTACAAATTACTTTCGCCGGACGCAGCCCGACCGTGTCGACATTTCAAGAGCACTGCAAACTGTAAACGCTAACTCGCCAAGTCGAGCCAAGAGTCAATAAAAACCAATTTACTGATTTACAGACGATTTTCCATTTGCATGAGCGTTCATTCTGCCTGCCTGCCCGCCCCTGTCCACTTGAACGTACGTCATGTTACACTCACTTGAGTCGCTTGAGATTGTGTCCAGCATGCAAGAATGCGTGCATGCTAACAATCCGGCCAGCCAGCTACATGTTGCAAAATGCAAAATGGTAATGCTATGCGAAATTATGTTGGCATGGTTTCTATGACGATTCCGGCGAAGAGGAGAATGCAAGACACGACAAGACACAGCTCCAATTCAGAAACAAGGTCGTCGTTTCCTGCACTTTCCGAAAGTGGATCGAATGTCGAATAGAACACGCTGCACGATTCTTTTCGTACTCGGGCTGGAGAAAGCAATCGACAGTCAAACGCGCCTAGCCACTTTTACGTATAAATGAAGTGAATTAAAATGCGGTCATTTAAAAACTCTGTTTCTTTATCGGCCGCCAATGCATCCGGGAACTCGGCAGGAGAATGATCGAAAGAACCATTCTCGTCCGAAAGTCGACCCCCGTACCGTACAAGAAACGGTACGCGATCGTATTTTTCTGCATGGTGAGTATTCTGAAGTAATCCTAAGCCTAATCCTAATCACAAGAAGAGTTTTATTCAGCTCTCAGGCCTGACTTGCTCGCTGGCGTACGCGAATCTCGGCGCCGAATTTGGTGGCGTATCCCAGAACCAGTCGTACGGAATAATTTTCTCCACTGCGGCCTCCGTGCTTCTTCTCGTCATTGGGCTGTTAAACTGCTTGTACTTTGCGAGAAATGACACGACCTTCATGTTTCCTATCAAGGTCAGTGCTTTATCAGCTTCTTTAAAAATGTATCGACTTAAAACGCAACATTTGCATTTGCAGATGCTCATTCTGATGATAATTCAAGTCGGACTGTCCCTCACCGGCATCGTCTTTCTTCTGCTTCTTCCACTGCCAAGCAAGGCTGAGATGAAGCAATTTGTGATTACAAACGAGACTGGCAAATACAGTGGCGCCCTTTCGCGGCTGCAGGCGGAGTTGGTAAGCGGTTGTTTGAGATATGACAGGGTAGGGCTTTCATGCATTTACGCATTTTGTGCTCCGCAGCGCTGCTGTGGCGTCGACTCGTACGAGGACTACAAATACTCCGTCAAGGGCGTGATCAGCTGGGAAGTTCCTTCGACATGCTGTGGGAGTGGGAATGAGAACGAGAAGTCAAATTGTGAATATCCGCAGAGGATTGCAGAGCTTCCGCCAGTATACACGACGGGCTGCCTGTCCGAAATCGCTGATCTCCGCGATCTAAGGACGCTGGCCCCCAAATTTTACCTGCTCATGAACGCCACTCGTTTCCTCGTCCTTGGCCTGACTGCGACCTCCGCTATTTTGATAGCCACGCTCTTCTCCTACGCCCACGTGATCTTTAAACGGCACAAACCGTACGTAAATGCACTGACTTTCAGCATACCGACGATATCGACGTCGCCGGCGTCTCACGGCGACTGCGAATTTGTATCTGATACAAAATCCATTACGTCGACGTCAACTTCTACTACGACTGCGATCGGAGTTTCTCCTTCGACGGCGTTGGTCGAGATTGCCGACGTGAAAGTCAACGAAGGCGAGAGGAAATTGGAACCCGACGCGGAAACGCAAATGTACCTGAACATGTTTAAGCTTGACTTTGCCAAAATGACGGAGCTCTCGCTGGAGCAGCTTCCTGGCTCGCTTTCGCAACTCTCCAAGTTCATTTACGGCCCAGCGAGTAATTTTCACCCTTCAAATAATTTAGGGACCAACAAGTTTGTGTAATGCAGCGCCACAGAAGTAGGCCAGGCCAGCGTTAATGTAAATTACGGATATTTGAAATCCTACTCGTCGTACTCGCAGCAGTTGAACAGGAAGACAAAAAAGTAGCTACTTTTTAAATAATTCATCTCAAGGCTTTTGCGAAGTATGAATTATTAAATGAAGTGAGAAGTCATATCTCACAGAGCGAAAGTGGAGTGGAGGAGAGGAAGTGTTTCGGCGCCGGCAGAATGCGGAAGGCCAGCCGCGTGCGGGCGCGTGCATCAGAAAGAAATGCACAGAAATTCTCTCGTTGGAGTCTGACTTGACTCAGAATGGAGACTTATTGCGCCGAGCACGAAATTTGTTGTAAAATGTCCAAATTTTGCGGTGTGTTGCATGAGGAATGTTGCATGAGTGGCGTTTCGGCAAGCCGCGTGCGCGTGCGGGAGCTTCGTGGTTGATCGCGAGCTGTGAAATGGAACTTTTAAGATGAAGACGTGATTCAAGTCATGACTGAATCAATGACTCTTGTCTTTCAGCCTAGCTCACAACGCAAGCGAAGCCGCAACGCGGCTATGGTTGTTCATACATTTATATTGCTGTAATCATGCATTTTGCATTTTGCACTTTGCATTTGTGACTGCGACTGCCATGCGGCGGCGAACGTGTACACGTTTTCAATTTCATGCTGTGACGAGTCAAACCGGGAAGCGACGAGCGGGAAAGGTCATAATTTCACAATGCGAAATGAATCTTCGTCGGAATGCTGAAACGGGAGCGACACGATGACAGTAGCGGGAAATTTTCTCGAAGCGTAGCGTACTCGTTCATTAATTAGGAATCATTAACATGCGAAAGAACACTGCAGCTCTGCATTGAAATTCAGACCGAGTCAGCAGTCGGCAGTCGGCAGTCGGCAGTCGACAGTCGGCATCGTGTCGTAGAGTTTACACGAACCTTAAGTCATTACGTTCAAAGTGGAATACAAATTGCCAGCGTGAAGTAATTTCCACTCAAGACGCAGCACAAACACAAAGGCTCTTCGCGACTGCAATCACGACCTCAGCCTTGGCGTAAGCGAAACAAAAGAAATCGGCAAATCGGAACTCTTTTAAGTTGCCCTGATTTCGTGTCGTAAATGGAATTCAGATGTTGTGCCGTGCCTGCCTGCCTACCATGATCAACATCCGATGACGACGGACGCGTAATTGGCCAACAAAGTCTCTGCAGTCTGCAGCATTTCAGCTGTTTTGCCGTGCCGTTCCGTGCCTTCGACTTTGTCGCCGAGACACACAGATTTGCTGGCCCACGTAAACATAATGCCGTGAATTTAACGGACCAGGAATGAAGAGTTAACCTGCGCTTCGCAATTCTGCTCTGGCATTCCAACCTCATTCGCATTTAGTTGTTCGCATTGGTTTTGTTTTCACTTGTTTTCACTGTACTGCTCTGCTTCCTCCGCTTGCTTTCTCCGGTGAACAAGAAAAAGTCGCTTACACTCTCGGAACGTGACTGTCCTTTCAATTCGTGCCGCCGCCGCTGCTTCGTTTGGGCTGCTCTTTCGTCGCATTGTGCGACTTTTACTCTAGTTCTTGTTTCGATGTTGACGAGAAAGAAACAGGACAATTTTGCAGCTTTCATCTGCAGCAGAAGACGAGACGAGACGACGGACAAGAATAAGAATACCCAAAAGAAAAGTTTCGTCTCCGGCTTCCTTTGCTTCTTTGCTCTTTGTTTGTTGCACTGATTTTGATACCTTCTGGGATGCAATAAACTGGACGGGCGAGAACTCTACTACTACACGAACTACTTTGCACTTTGCAAACATTCAGTGCGAAAAAGTACGAATACATGTGATTGCAGTACAAAGAGTTTTCTGCAAATAAACGGCGGATAATTGTCTCTTTCTTAAGCAGCGCAGCACAATCAAAAGCCGCCCTTCAAACAGACGGCTGCTGACTTTTGATTTTCCTATGTAAAGCGAGCAAAGCTCAAAACACCGACACGCAAGCACAAAATTGGATTTGTCGTCGGACTCACGACCAGTGGATTAACCTTTTGTTGACCGACTAAAGTCCATGGACAGTTTGACATTGAAGCAGGGGCATTGCAGGATTTCGCGACGGTGCCAACGAACACACGTGGACGCTTGAATCGACTTTCGACGTGCGACTGCTCGCATACGCATAATTTATTCATGCACACACGAGTTGACTCATCTCCGAGCGACCTACGAATTTTCTACGTACAGTATTTACAAGCATGGACAAATGCTTTCTTGTTTCTTTCCTTTGTTTCCATTTCCACTTCCACCGGACACGGACGCTTTTAGCAAGCAACAATGCGATAGACATCAGATTAGGCAAGGCAAGGAGGAAACGACATGACAAGAAGCTAATGCAAAATACACGCACGCATGTTAAAGCTAAGCCAAACCACCGACCGATTGACAATGGAGAAATTTATTTCTTAATGGGAGATGCAAACCACTGAAGTTTAGCAAAAAGCAAAACTTATTGGCAATCGCCAAACACCGTTTTTAGTTGCTATTACACACAACTCCACTCCCGGAAGGAAACAAACAACAAAGAAAGCCAACCAGTCTTAAGACAATTGACGAGGGAAAACAGATTGAAAGCAGTAAGCAATTAGGAAAAATATCAAGGAAACTTCAATCCTTGCTTCTACCCCGGCGCCACACACAACGCAACGCACAGCGAAAGTAGCAATTTAACGCTCAGTCGTAGCTCGCAGCCACTTTGCGTAATTTTTGATTGCCTAATTCGTGCAATTGCAATTTGCTCTCCGCGAACCGTTCACTTTACGGTTGACGGTCTGCGTACAGCGTTTGCGTTTCACGAAAGCAGCGTGCGTAAAGTGATCGAGGCCGAACAAATGCGTGAAGTGGTTAAATATGAATGGCCGAGAATATTTTATGAAATTAGAATCTGAATAATTTACAATTACATAGTTTCGACTTTCTTCACTTATTCACAGGCCTGTACGTATATTTCACTGCATTGTTTGTGTTGATTGCTTTATTGCTGCTTTTGCTGGCTGCCTTCGCTTCTAATTCCTATGCGAAATCGCTTCCTTTCCAGGCAGGCAGGTATGCAGTCTGAAAATATCGAAACGCTTAAAAAGCAATCATCATCACTTTGTATGAGCGAGAAAGCCTGTTGGGCTTCGTCGTACGGACTAAAAGCGAATGAAATTCACTCGCACACTCAATTATTCAACGGGAGGCCAATTCAGGCTGAAATAATAGTGTAAATTATTGACAGGAGTGAAAGTAATGACAGAATCGCAGTTTACAGTTAAACGCAGCATTTTTTCAACGGAAGTACTTGAGCCATAAATTATAACTCCGTGGCCACGTTTGCTGTCCTGTCAAATTTTCACAAACAGTTCCTCAATGACAGTTTATCAATAAGCGCACGCAAGGTTTTAAATTTATTCCGATACGAGCGCTTAATAATAATAACAGCGTGTATAATTTAGAGCTCGAATGAAATCGTCTTGAAGAGTTTATCACTTCAGAGTACGCAATAACAATGAAAGTCGCAATGTTCAAAGTTGGCTATTGGCTATTAAATGGGTGGATGAAACTGCAACTGCTCGAGTCATAAGCATTATTTATCTCTCTTAATTGTCTTTCCTGCAATTTTGGGGTCGCTGTGGAATGGAAAAACGCGAAGATGGCCGGCTTCGTCTGAACGTCTTTCTTCATTATTAACACGACAACGCGTTCCTTCGGCATCTCTAGGATTAAGTCGCCGTCCTCCCAATTTCTCTGCTCCATTGCATTCTGCTTCTGTATCTTGCAAATGCAGAATGCAATGCTTTCTCCAGGGCACTTGCACTTACACGAACTCCTGGTTAATGAAAAACCAAAACGCTCCGACACGCTCGTGGTCGCGCGGTCTTGTTTTCTCCCGGACTTTGTGGTGGATTAAGCAAACTTAATTAGTTTAACGCACACGCTGCAAGTGAGAAGTGAAAGCGACCGCTGCGACTGCGGCTGTGGCTGCTTTTCCGTGTTACGTGTTGCGTTGCAAATGTCAGCGCTGGAAATGAAGATGCTTCATGCGTTGCTACTTTCACTTTGCAAGCGCCCCACTAAATTGAGGACACATGTTTTATTTTAATCACACTGCTTGCATTTAACGCGGACGAGCAGGACGTCATTAAAGCCAGCCACTGCCACGGGCGGAGAATGCATAAAATTACTGGCACTTATGTTGTGTCTTCTCGATGTCGTTACGAGCAAGTGCTGTTAAGCGATAATTGTAATGGCAGTCTCCTTGAACTTGATGCATGCATACGAACTGCATTTTGGTGCTTAAATCGTTTAAAACAAATAAACTGCAATTGCGCATAAAGTGCATAAAGTGCAATTCTACCATTTAATTCATGGTAAAATATTCTGAATAAGAAATAGTCAGCAAGGCATCATTTCCAGTCAACATCTTCCTCTCCCTCTTTCATGGATTACAGGAAGGAGACGCGCCACCCCACGCCACGCCAAGGCACGTTCCTTTCCTTTCTCCATAAGTTTGCTGGTCGTCGTTCATCGTTTTTACACACAAAAACTGTCCCGTTTGCTACTGCTGCTGTTATTATTATTACAATTCCAGTGCCGTGCTCCAGCGTTGGTTTTCTTTCCAGTGCTTGCTTTTGCTTACGAGGAAATGCATGACATACGTATTATTGGTTTCTTTCGTCTTTCTTTGCCATGAAGATCAAGATCTGGATTGACTTGGTTTGTTTCTGGCCGTTTTTTTATTACGTCATGCTTTCCGTATCGCGCACGAAATGAACAACATTGCACATTTCATACGTACGTACGTACGTTCGCGATAGACGATATTATGATGATGCCTTTCTCTGCTGAAAAGAAAAGAAAAATGCTGATGCAAACAAAATCATAACTTGTGGCATTCTTCTCACAGACACAGACGCGAGATTCGAACAACAAAGTGTGAATTTCTTGGGCTCTTGGTTCTTTTACAGATGCTCAACATGCGGTAACAATGCGAGGCAGCACTCGCTTTGTGATTAATGCTCGTACAGCGCGCAGTTTGCAGGAAGTCATTTCGAGCTCTTTCCTGATCGCGATCGCGATCGCAATCGAGCGCGCTTACTAGAAGAGAAACAAATGTAACACGATAACCGCCCTCCCGCATTGCAACTGGCAAGGCAAGTTTGAATGAAAATGTAAAAATGGAGAAAGCGGAGAAAGTAACGAGCCGTCGTCTAGCACATATTCTGACAGGCGCAATATTTCACGGGCATTATGATCTGGTTAATCTCGGTTACTAAATGCATTGACCAGCATCTGGACAACCATCGTTATCCCTACGCATTATGCTGATGATGAGTCCACCAACGTCTGTTTTTCTTCATTTTCTTGGCATGCATCATTTTTCATTTCCAGTGTACCGCAGTTTGTGTTTGCGCTATTTTTCTTGTTTACGTATGATGATTTCTTTCATTTTTATGGCTGCATGTCGGCGAGTTCCACTGTCGCATTTGCTGCAGGCCAGGACGATGAGAAACAATGAACCACACCGCAGAAATTTGCTGCCGCCGCTATTGCTGCGCTTCTCCATCACACATTAACGAAATCTACAGGACAATCTTGATTTTCTGTTTGTGGGTCTCCATAAATCTCGGGCACGGGCTTCTAAAAAAAAGCGTACGTAATGTTTATTGATATAAGCAGAGTAAACTGCGTTATTCAAGGCTGGCTCGGTCAGGTGGAAAAAGACAATTAACTGGGCTGAAACACAGGCCGTCCGCCCGAGGGCTTTCGTTTCCCCTCCCGCAAACTCGAAATCGCAACTCGCAACTCTCAATTTAAAGTTGGAGGCCCAAAGTAATACTAAAAGTTGTCCGCCTCGATTTTAAATCGATATAAATCTATTTTTGTGCTGACATTTGCACTGATTGGGCCACGAGAATACAAACTCGCTGTCGACGGTACGAATTTTTCACAACACGGTCACCGTCAGGAGAAATTACTTGGATGGCATAATTACCTTGACTGCCTGTCCTCGAAAGGCCTTTGTCTGTGATAATTAATTTTGTCAGCTTTGCAGAAATAATGCAGCTTTGACCATTCCACATAACTTCATCTAATAAACCCTCCTGCTTTGCTCGACAGCGAAGCGAAACAGAAGAATTTCGCGTTTCGCCTGAGTGGCATTGCGCAATGAGAAAAGCCGTCTCTCACGCCTGGCGTCTACAAAGAAGCAGGGGTTTGGCTTTGCTTTTATGTTCATCCATGATAGAGCAGATTAGTGTATGAATTTTATTACAATAAATGTCCCACGCTGCCACGGCAGGTAAAAGTAAAACTGTTTGAATTCAAACCAGCAACCACCATATTACAATGCCATGCCATGCCTTTGCCTTTGCCTTAGCCTTAGACATATGCTCGCACAATTTTCTATAACTGCCGTATTTTATTTCATGAAATTTGGATATTACGCACGTGAAGTTTGTCTGCGCGCGTGCAGCAGCTGCGACTTATGGGTCGTTTTATGGTATCTCTTCGTGGGCAGACAATAAATGAAATGAAGAAATGTAGTCGCATCTCTTCATTTCATTTATTGTCTGCCCACCTTCACGACAAGACACGGAATATTTCCTTAATTTTTGCAAGGGGCAGGATTTAATTACTTAATCCCGCCAGGATCAACCACCAAGCATGCGGGCATGGAGAAAGTAAGGAGACTCGACACGTGTGCGAGAGAAATGTAGCTTTCAATTTCCTAAATGAAAGCGAGAACAATAACAACATAATAATGTTTTACCAATTGAGGTTTGGCAAGTCATCAAAAAGTAGTCTACTCAAGCAGTCCATGTAATCAGATGTTATCAGGAAATGCGGGCTTTAATGTGGGAACATTTCTCCTCGGCTCGGTGCCGCTCCTGCGCTGAGTCGCTGAGCTCGATGAACTTGATGAGGAAAGAAACTATTATTGAACCATAAAAGAAATAAAACAGCTAATGAAATGGATTGAAGAAATCGTCGGTCTGTCGGGCAGCGGCAGCGAAGGAGAAAGCGAGCAAGACAACTTTCTCCGACCTCGCATGTGAAAGAAGTGTTAACGGCATTGAGCCTAGGCTAGACCTGGCTAATAGAGGCTCAGTCACGAGTATTAGCGAGATTATATCAGCTCATAATCACCACGGCCACGGTGAGAAGGGAAATGTGGATGGATACTTCGACTGAACGCGTCACTGGCTTCGAGAAGCAAACAAAACAATAACAAGAATTGCAGCAGCAACACGGAGGATTACAGCTTTCGGTTGGCAAAGTTAAGTAGTCAAGCTGAAAACTGGCTGGCCAATCGATTCAATTTGGGCTCGTTAATAATAATAATGCTGGCAAAGGCAAGGCAATGGTACTACAAAATTACAATTGAGGCTCACTTTCACTGATACTCTTTCACTGTGCTATTATCGCCATTGCTATTGCTATGAAGTTTGGCTCTCTCTTGCACTGATGCATGAACGACAAGAACAACGGAGATCCGGCGAACAAAGTCTCCTCATGCAGCAAGCAGCAGCAGCGAACGAGCGCCGAGACTCGCCTCCTTATCAATAAAATTGAATTGAATCTTTGCGATGAGAAGAAAGGCAAGAGTGAAAGTGATAGATAATAACTTGGCTGCTGCGTGCTGCTGGAGAGCCGACCCTGAGTGCTATTACATTAGCTGGCTGTTTTGCGACTGCCAACTCGCAATTCCTGTACCTTCGTCTCTGTCTGCTCAGTCACTCTTCACTCAGCGTAGAACGTAATATAATTTTTAGATAATGGTGCATGACACACATCATATTATTATCACACTGCGTGACTGCGACTGCAGAGGGAAAGACCACGTCGCGAATTCCTACGCATCACCACTCCGAAGACTCAGATAAAGGACGTGCTGAGATCTTCACTCTCGTCTCGCGTGGTCTCGTGTCGTGTAAGCCATGGTTCTTTTCTTGTGCGTTACATGATTATGTTTATGACGATGGAATGGGAATGATGTGCTTTACATACATTTTTATGCCATGCCAGGCCATGCGGCGCTGTCATGTCAGTGGACAGTTCGAGAGCCCACTACATTCGTGTCCGTCAACACTCCTCAACACTTGCAAAAATAATGCACGTTATATTAATTTCCAAATGTCGCACTTGATCGCATTGAAATCTGAGACAAAGAACCCAAGAACAACTTACATTTTCTTACTAAATCCCCCCAATTCCCGCCTCACTTCTCATCTTCCTTCCCCCCTCCTATCCCCTATCCTCTTTCTCATCCCCCGAAGAAAATGTGATACACACGGGAAAATGGGCCAAGGTTGAATAATGCTAAAACTGCACCGTGTACAAAATTCGATCTGCATTGAAGATGAAGTCATATCCATAAATTAAATTGTAGCGATGGCATGCACGCAGGGACCATCACTCGCCGTGTGGCGTACGGCGCGTGGCAGGGCGGGACCGGGTAGAATGTGCAGTGCAAAGGCACGGCATGCAAGTAAATAATTCTGCGAGCGCATTCTGCACGAATTCACATGAAAGCAGGTATGGAGACCCGGGCAAAATACTGGGTGGAAGACCCGGAATCCAGTTGCTTTATTTACCTGTGGAATTTTATTACAACTTCATGCCTCCCAGCCGCACCTTCCGCTCCTCGCCTGACCGAGTTTTCAGGTTCTAAATTCCTTTCCCAGATTAAACGCTGCTGCTACGCTGCACTATTCGTCGATTCTCAACAGCAGGAAGTTCCAACAGAAATTTTGCGATACGTGTCCGCGTGTTCGCTTTTTATGATCCCCTCAGACAAACGGAGCGTGCGGAATACTCGACAAGAGGAATAAATGAAAGAAGATCAGTTTTAAAACCCAAAATACGCGAATACACGATAACACGAATTGAGGTCACAACATGCATATCAGTACTTGCATATTTGAGAAATTTAAATGCATATTTCAGGAGTAATTTCGCAATTACGCTCAGAATTGACTCGAATATGAATTAGCTCGCTATGTTCATTTGTCGTGTGGATTTGCATTGCGTTTGAGCAGGCAATTAATTTCGGAGTGCGACAGAGTCAATGCGAATGCGACATCCGTTGATCCAATTATTTGCGCATAAATTTCAAATATGTAGCGGCTTGAAAAATTGAACCTGCCTGCGCCCGACAGCTGTTCGAAATAAGGCAAGGCAAAGCAAGCAAAGCAAGCGATTGAGATTGCGGCAGACAAATCGATTTGCAGGAACACAAAATAACACCGAAAATGCATTACACAATAAAAAGCAGAGACAATGTGCATGTTTCTGTATGCATTAAAATAATATTGATCAAAGTTCATTAATTGCACGTAATGCGACACAATGAGCAAGAATTCTCGGAACAAAGTGAGCAACGCGGTGCTCTTAAGTACGAAATCATGTAACGCTTCATCATTATTCATTGTCCCGTTTTCACACTGCCGGGAAAGAACAATTGAAATTGGTAGGCTACGGCTTGGCACTGGCGAATTGGTCGGTCAAGAAATGAAAGCGCAGTTCGTCAGGCAAATGAAAGCAAAAGTGCAGACGGCGGGCTAGTTTTCCGCTTGTGGAAAACTTTAACTGTTTCTTAGCCGCGTGTGCCTTGTTTTTACTTGATTTTCCGTACGTTTGAAGGCGGGAGTAAAAACGAAGCATTCAAGACCAATTTTTATTCAAATTGATCTTATTTTTTGCATTTCGCCCATCTGGAATGCGAAACGCGAACTTGGCCTTTGGTGTGGAGAAAACAGGAGCAGCAGCGGCAGCAGGTTGAAGACAACGCGGGAGCTCACCTCAGAAGACTGCACTGCACTGGCTCAGTTACCTCAGTCAAGCACCGAAGACCAGGAAGAGATAAAGTTGGACTCTCGCCGTTCTCTCTCCCGTTCTCAATATGTAAACGCCCTTCTGGTGATTTATTTTACCAGGCTGCTGGCCCTTTACTATTATTTTACGGTCTCTCGTAAGATTATACATAATTTTATGAAGCAATTTTAGATGCGAACTCTTGCACACACGAATAAAAATCTCCCGTGCTAACTTCCGTGGCTGCGATGCGATGCGATTGCCATTGCCATTGCGAGTCTCGCACTTTCGCCGCACTGAAAACATGCAATCTTCGGTGGGACTCCCGCGAGCGGAGAAAGCAGGAGAAAGCAGATTCACGGGCCGCCAAAGTCGCATCGCAGGAACAAGACTTACGACTCTTTGTCTCTTAAACTCAACTCCGCCTTCCTCCGTTCTTATATTTATAGAAGATTTTAAGACCCTTTTAACCAAAAGACTAAGAAAATTGAGGAACGTTCATCCTTCTCAGATCAGAGACCGACCGAGTTTTCATTGTATAACTAAAAAGTTCTGCTTTTTGTATTTTCCATACAAAGAGAGCGGCAGTATTATTTAGCGGCCGAGCAAGACACAGACCAGGTAATAAGAAGAAAGGTAAACCGAGCGACTGCACTGCACCGTCTTGACTTGCTACCTTTCAGCGCGTCGTAAAAACCACATTTCAAAGTTGAATTGTGAAGCAAAATTCCTAAGGTTCCTCCCGCCTTTGTCCTTGTTCTCCTGATTATCTTATGAAGCACCGTGAAAGGAATACCCGCATTCCTGAAGCCTGAATATCGCTCATTCGCCTTTTACGAGGCAATTGCGATTATGCGTCAGTTTGGCTTCGGTTGACCAATTGGGAAATGATTCTGTACATATTTGTGTGAATAAAAGCACTGATTGCAATGTTTTCTTCTTGATTTCCTTCGTAATGAGAATCCATTTCCCAAAGCCGAAGCCGTGGTAGATAAAAGTAATCCATGCGCTATTAATTTAGAAAAATGATACACGTAGCAATCGTAGTCTCGTAATCGTAATCACTGTACTTTCGAATAATCGAAACGCCGTGCAATGTAAAAGCATTAGATTTGGCTTGGCTTGCCTTCGAGTTCGCGTACGTGCGAGCCACGCGGGCGAGCATATAAATACACATTACTGTTATAAGATGCGTCAGATGAGCAGCAAATAATATATTATCATCCGCTCTCCTTGCTCGTCTCCTCTCCTTCTCCGCAGCCACGCACTCTGAAAAGCCACAAGTAGGAATAAAAAGAAGTAGATTTGTCCGGTCTACTTCCTGTTTGAAACCTTTCCTTTCTTCTCGCAACCAATAGAAATTTCTTTAAATGATTTATCATCTTGATTTTCTTTCCTTTCCTTTCCTTTTCCTCTTCTGGTTGTGGGTTCAAAGGTTTCACCGCTCACCGCTTTAACTTTTGCTTCTGCTTTCACTGCACCGCAAGCTTGGCTATGCATTATTACTCCCACTTTCTGCATTCATCCTAGTCCTTGGACAGGTGCGCTGCGTCTTTGAATTTCCAGCTTTGGCGACCACGCCCAAAATCACGCCGTGCCAAGCTACGGCGGTCAGCAAGGCGGCAGCGGCAATTCTGAACGGTCTAAAATCCGTTCGTCACATTTCCAAGTCTTCTTTTTCATGGCATGAAAATGGTATTTGAGTCGCAGTTGCGGCTCGGATGAAGAGGAAATGATTCAATAAGAGAAAGATAAACTATGCGCAATTCGCCATGATCCGAGCATGTACACTTTTCTTGTCATTTCGTTTATGTAGATTTGAAAAGTTTTCCCGGCCGCGGCGAGTCATTTTTATGGGCTGCTTTAAAGTGAAACTTGGCTCGAATCTCGGACGATACGCGTAACGCGATACGCGATACACAATATGAAAATGGTCCCTCGGTCATGTCAGGATTCATAACGCTGCGACACATTCTTCTGTACGGTAAACACGCAGTCTGTGTTCGGTTTGTTGGAGTGCGTGCAATTCAAGACTGCCTGCCTGCCAAGTTACGACGGAGTGAAAAGTAATATTTATACAGCCTCTTATCTCGTACATTTGACTATTTGACTATATATGACAGGGAAAGTACAAGTTTTCTACATTATTACTCTACATTAAATTTAATACATATCCATAAACATTAAACTTGTACTAAACTCATGCATTTATGTCAACGTTTCGTCTCTGCCTGCTTCCTCGCTCGCTCACTATTCATTACACCATTGCACAGCAAAAATGAGGGAAAGTGTCAAAAAATCAATTACGGTGACTGCATGAATACTCAAGTACGCAGAAATCCTTTTAAGAACAGATTTAGGCCACCTTCGTCAGCCTGGCTGGCTCGCTGGCTGCCCTGAAAGAGCGGCCGTAAAGTTTATGACACACAAAATATTTAATTTAGTCCAACAAAGTAACAAAGCCTCTCGTTTCTTTCAAAGTAGCTTCACTTTCATTTTCACGCTCTATGCTGAGGCCGAGGTTATGCAATCTACAACGCACGTTTTTAAATTATACGAGCAGCGAGCGCCGTCGGTTTATAGCAAAATTCAAAACATAAAACCTGCATTAATCATGGAAGGAGATAAGGACAGGAATAATGAGACGAAGAAGTAGACGGCCGGCCCAGAAAGCTGCGTAATGAGCGTTTGACATGCTCTTAAAATTAAGCAGAGAATTGTTAGGCTTGTAACGAACGAATGAGCGATAATTCTCAACAGCAATTCACGTTCGCTGCGAAATACGCTGCTCTGCATTTCTTCAACCCACAAAACGCGCCGTGAATAAATCATTTTCGATATGCGTACTAATTCCAATTCCAACAAATTTCATAATGAATGTACAAGCACTAGAAGTAAACATGTAATTAAACCGAGAAGCCAAGCCAGGCAAGGCAAGGCACAGGAAGCAAAACAAAAGCCAGAATTTCTAAGATTTCGCTTGTTCTTAGTTTGTCCGGTCACACGCTACACTTTGGCGATGCAAAACAACGCAACGTGAGCATTTGAAGCAATATGCAATAACTGCAATAATAACTAGGACATTATCGTCGTTCATTCAACTTGGATATTGCCGTTGCCGTTAATCTTTATTTAAATGATATTTCGCTTACGAGCTGTTTATGCCACAATTGGCAGGCGTTACGAGGGAAATTCAAGTATGAAACCGCACAAATTTCAGGTTATTGATGTCGGATGCCCCGAATTGAGATCAACGTTCCCTCGGCACTGCATTGCGATTGCGACAGAAAAGGAATAAAAGCCTTCGGCTACGAGCCATCGTCGTCGCAAATAGTTGTCAGCGAATAAATGATTATGGGCGGCGGATTTACGACAAACCCTTGCCTTTCCGCGCGGGCGGCCCGAGGAGGCGTGAACTTTGAAAGACTTTTAATTATATGCAGTAATTTCCAACCTGCATATAATATTTTACAAGAGCAAAGTACAACTTTAATAAATTAAATGTCTCTTTGAGTTCATTTTCATATTTCTTGTACGCTCTAATCATTACAACGTGTAAGCCGTTGTTGCCTCTGCACAACAGCTGTATTAATTTCACTTTGCGAACACTCTCATGGCATTCGAGATTAGTGATATGCGCGAATGTTGTCTCTGAACCCCACCGCCGCCGTCATCGCCGTAATGCTCCTCATTTAACAAAACTTTCGCTAAGTTTCTGTCTTAGTTTGAGTTTCGAGTAGACACAGACTTCTGGCAGCCGGATAATAACATGCGCCGCTCTTCCCACTTTCTTCGCAGTTTGATTACAGCTTGAATTCATTCAGATGCAAAATATTATGTATTTATGCTCCTGCTTTTAAACCGATGCCATTCTGAAGCATTTCTGATTTAATTCAGAGGCAAATCCTTTCAGTGGGATTCGAGCTGCTTTGATGCTGCTCCTTAAATTTAATTCCTTGACTTGACACAATCCTCGGGTGCAGCCATGCCGCAGTCACACAGTCAGACTTAAACCTTACTTAATATTTTCTGTGGTGGGGCAGGCAGGCACGCAGAAATCCGGTCACCAACCTTAAACGCGATCAAGGCTTACCTTTATATCGTGTCTTCCGCTTTTCTCTGTCAAAATTCCTTTCCTTGCATGCGTCCGTCAGAGTCTGGTGCCTGTGAAAAAAATAATGAAAGACGACATTAATTATTGTTGCGAGGCAGAGCATGTTTTTTGTCAAATAAAAATGGGTGCCTTGCACAGAAAATAATTAATTGTGCTTTATTCCGTTAATGCGGAAAACGAGAAGTCTCAGAAATTAAACGCTCATCAAAACAGAGGCAAGAAAGCGTGGCCAGAAACCTTGGTGCGATTATTCTTCGAAAATTGATTCATTTTCTTGCAGACTCCCAAATCTGTCATTATTTTTCCAGGCACGAGAGACCGCGCTGAGCAAAGAAATAACGAGAGCCTTCGGAGAGCAATCCGAGAGAAGATTTTAAATGAAAAAGAGATTGCGATTCAAATGAAATGGAAAGAAAACACATCATAATTTATATTTGCAAACAATTGTTGAAAATGAATTAGACGACAACTTTCCACTTTCATTTGTTTGTGTGCTAACGCAAAATTTTATTAATTACGGGGGCACAAAGCATGATGAGTTCAGAGCGGCGAGGCGCCTGCAGAAAAACCGCAAAGACGAAGACACCACAGCCTCGTTTGCCTTTCGCCATTTCGGGCGAGGGGAGCGCATCGCAATGAATGGCGAATGGGATTTGCACAATTCCTGCGACATCCTAATTCAGATATTAAAAATCTGGGCAAAGGGCAAACGCAAGCGCAAACGCAATGAATTGAAAGTGGAAAGTGTCAAGCCACCACAACGCCATTCGCCATAATTCATCCCCAAACTTTTAATTTTGCATTTTGCAATTGTGAGAGAAATTGTCTCTTTAATTGGACGTGGAGGCATTCCAAAGTTTTTTGGCCAGCTTCCATCTTCCTACGAGGCTCGCAACAACCTTTGACTCGACTCGCATTAGCCTCTGCAAGGATTACGCAATGACGGTGCGTAATTCATGCAATTTCATATGACGCTGCGGAAAATCTTTCCGAAAATTCCGAATTGGGTATTTTGTATTTTGATCTAATTAAGATAATAAAATGAATAAACACGAATGGAAAATTAATCTCAAGCGTACTTCGCTTTAATTTCAGTTTCAGCAGAATTCGTCATCATTCGACTCAATCGCTCGGCGAAAGGAGAAAAAGACGCTGAAGTGGACGGCAGCTGAACGATTCCAGCCAAGTAGGCTCTCATTTCTAATGAAGAATCCCGAGTCTTCATAGAACAAGTTTAATTTATTCCCAATATAACGCACGCACAATTCCACACTGCTCAACGCCGCGTCGTGTCGAATTGGTGCTTCGAAAACTGAGCATGAGCACTTTTCGATATTAAATGTGTCCACACAATGTCCCAGGAATACGAAACGTGAGCTCTGTCTTCTGCGAATTCGAACGCGAATGCGAATGGGAATCGCACTTCTTCTGAATACTGATTACTTCTGTCTATAAAGGCCCGACAGGGCAAGGCAAGGCAAGGCAATGATGTGAGAAGAGCGAGTGTAAAAGTAAAGTAAAAGTGAGCAGTCGAGCTGGCTTAAACAATGATGCCGCCGCCAAACTCTCGTTCGTTTTTCTCGTTCACTGACTCTCTTCTTGGAGTATCATACTGGCTCCAAGAAGAGTCGCGAGTTGCATTCTGGAATCGCATTCGTTTAGTGGCAAGCAGACGACTTTCAGCACCTCATAAATTCCACGAATAAAAGCATCAAGCAGCGTGAACGAAGCGGCCAGCGCTGAGGGTAGCGACAAGTATTAAAATGAAAGTGGAGAAACAAATAAAATGCAACACTGAAATGTCAAAATGTATAAAATGTATACAAGGCCTCACAAGTTGAGGACTACCGTCTCTGCTAATGCGGACGAGTCTGTCCCAAAATTAGTCACAGTCGCATAAACAAGGTGAATGACGAATAAGTCCAAATGAGAATTACCGTGGCGAATTTTCGGTGAGGCGTCCCGCGCCGCACCCGAAGAACGACAACATTTCGCAATATTCGCGAGACACGGCAGTCAGTTAGTCAGTCTGTCAGTCAGCAATCACCCACCCGGCCAAATATTAAATTCTAATAATGGGATTCGATACTCTAATTTTTCGCGCACACGAACACGCACGCACTGAATTTGAATGAAGCGGAAGTCTCGACTCACGAGTCGAGTGTCGAGTGGTACTGGTTAAAATATCTACCCGCTGGGAAATACGGGAAGAGTGCAATATTATGTATGAGACAACATTTGTACGTATTTATGGCTCGGCTGCCCGCCGCGTAGTTTCTTCCTTTTCTTCGTGCTGCAGAAGAATGTTATCATTATTGTGTTGTGCGAGCGCACTTCATCTTGTCGAATGCACGCGCCGCATCTTTTCTCTCTGCAGCTGCAATTTACGGTGCAAGTCAAGGAGAAAGAAGTAAGGAAGAGGAAGAAAGCAAAACGCAGCGGGCTGCGTTCACGTACGCGTTTTCGACAAATTGTCAATTTGATGTTATGTTTGGCTGAACGAAATAAAGAATATTCGAAGCTGTGAGCTGCGTGCGCTCTTAAAATCGACTTCGACTGACTTCTACTTCGACATGCCTCGACTTCCAAAATGTAATCATTGATACTACGCGAGCTAAGCTACGAAATATGTACGAAAGGAGCATTCCCTAATACACAAGTACACAAATACACAATTCCAGCAATACAAGAAACAAGATCAAAGCATGATTATTGCATGGTGTGTAATATCTTTTTCTTCTCGGCAAGGCGCGCCAAGAATGCGAAGTGTCTTCCCGCAGCGCAGCAGGCAGGCAGGAGAAAAGAAAATAAACACATAAATGCCGCATTTACCAGTCGTAATGAAAGTTTGGAACTCAGTCGATTGCATTGTGATAAGATGCGAGTCGAGTTCACTAGGCTAGCTTTGGCCAGGCTGGGACTTTGAATGCGAGAAGATTAGCTGCAAATCCACAAAAGCTAGATAAAATTCAAATCTTGGATTTGTTTGACATTTATTTCAATTACGGATATCACAATCAGCTCCTGCTTGCTTCGCACACTCAAGGAACTCGATTCGATTTGCATTTCTCGCATCCAACAGTACGTACGATATACGAGAAGGAATACGAATTTTATAAAGTTAATTACAATTAATGCACGGAGTACTGCGGCAGTTTTTTCAGGGTACAGTGTTCATCTTCGTGAATGAGCTTGGCAGTGTGAGCGTAAGAGACTCGGGACATGAAATAATTTAATGATCTAATTGCGAACGGGCGAATGATTAAATGATGATGAATTTCGCAGAGCTGAGCAAAGTAGGGCACGGCAAAGCATGTTTTATTGCAACGGCAGCATTGCAATGCAACGCAATGTCGGCTCAGAAACAAAAACACAGGCAAGAATACGACTCGACTCGTCAGTTGCTTGCGCACGGATGGAATTACAGCCGTTGAATGTGCGTTTCGCATGCAATCCAGCCTGGAGTTGATTTCAACACAACTCGCTCGCTGCCACTCGCTGGTTAAATTAGGATTATGATACAGGCCACGATGGTTGTCTAATTAATAAATTGCGCTTCATTTATTAAGTGACTTGAATTATGGTTGTAATGCACGCGGACGCTACAGGATGCAGGCTCCACACGACTTGGCGCAGAAATTCTGCATGTAGTCGCTGTAGCGGGTGCAATAATTCTTGGCCTCCCACTTGACACACTGCCTCGAGGTGTCATGACATCCCAAACCTGACGGCGGTAGAAAACTCAGGTGAGACAGAATTAGGAATCACCGAAAGGTTTTAGATTTACCGCACAGATCACAAGTTTTCCGGCAGAAGACCGTCATAAAGACGGGATTCACGCTGCAGTACTTGACTTTGACCAGCTCCTGGCACATTTCTTTGTCCAAGTCACGACATTGGAAGGGAATCAAGCCTGTGCATGAGACATGAGAAATTATAGCCCTATTTTCAAACTCGCGCGCGCGCGTTCGAAAAAGTCGTCTTCATCGTCACCGTCAATCGAAGCGCGGTTTTCCTCGTCGTCGTCGTCTTCCGTCTGCGTGGAATTTGGCGCTGGTGCCAAAGCTGAAGACGAGCGTCCCAGCGGAATGACCACCGTGGACGTGTCTGTGAGCGGCGGGCTGTTTGCTCGGTCGCAACCGTAAAATCTGTTCAGCTTGGCAATGTCAATCTGGCAATGCAATGCGAGCAGTCATCTGATTAGGGTGTGGGCATGATCGAGATTTGATTTCTTATTCTACTGATAAAAGCATTACAGGACTGACTTTCGTTAGAGCCTTCCTCTGCCCAAGGGTCGTATTTTCGTTGCCGTGCACGGGAGTCATCGTGTCCTTCGACTTGTTTATGGCGTCCGCGTACCTTCCATAGTTCATAATCGAGTGAATGTCAAACCTCCCGTACGTCACGTTGTTGGCGTACCAGCCGTGCACCTTTTTGTACTGCTGCCAGTATTCTAATTGCGAGATTATTTAATTAGCGGAAACAGATTAGCCGAAGCCTGTCCGACTGCACGCCCACCTTTGGGAATATTATCGTAGTTAACTGTCACATATTTGTCTCGGTCTATCCGGCTCATTTCGTGGTAAAAGCCAGCCGCGTGCATAAACTCGTGCAAGACGTGCCCAGACGACTGAATGCAACGCTCGCCCAGGTAAAAGTTCTGCCTCCCGGCCCCGTACCCGATGCCATCGCCGGCGCACAGCGACGAGTTGGGCTTGTGGAGGTACACGTAGTCGGGCTCCGTCGTCCTGACGGTTATGCGGACGCAGGACACTTTCTGGAAAGTGCTCACCGCCTTGGCGATGATGATCCGGTCCTTTTCACCTGTTTCAGCAGGCAAGCCGAGGTGTCAGACGGCCAGACCGTAAAAATACGCGGTGTTCACTTACTGAACGAATTGTCCAGCATGTACGGCACGATGCCGTTCGGCCAGGGCACGACGCGCGCGCCGGTCGGGTTTCTGCGTTCTTTGGACTGATACTCATAGGTACCATCGTCTCCTTCACTGGAAGGTTTCTCCACTGACAGGTGCACATGAGGATTTAGATTAATGCATGGATTACGTGGTTTAGTAAGAATTAATTAATTCGTGATTGTAATTCCAAACCTAAGGTTTTAGCCTTTTCGAAAATCGAGGGGTTGAGCGGCTGGCCGGGGGTGAAGGCGCTCTTCGCTGCCTAAGAAGAGACGCCTTGATTGAAAGATTGAAAGACGATCCTATTACACATGATTATAAAACAAAACTAAAAATTCTAAAGTTACGAGTGTCAATGTTGTGAAGACAGCCGTGAGTAAAAACGTGAGGAACCCGAACGTGCACGCTTTCATTTTCAATCCGCCAGCGAATCGGCCGTAAATGAAATGCCCACTTAAAAAATTTTCCTCTCCGGTATCCTTCGACGACCACCACTGGAATGGTAATCATTCGATTTCGAGTACGCGATAAGAACATAGCAGTACTGAAAAACCACTGACCCAGATCTTGTAATTGACTTGTGCTCCTGAATTTTATGAATTTCCATTGAATAAATAAAACGGAGCCTCAGACAGAAACTTTGCAAAGAAAAACTGGCAAATAAATGCTTAATTGTCATAAAGACGACGAGACAGTTGACGGGCAATTGACAGATCAATGATCGTTGATCATTCATAAATCGCGCATTCAAATGTCATCCGCGGCATCCATTGAAAATGCTGAATCGCACACTGAGAATTTGAATCACACAGCCATCAGCCGACAACTCAGCGCAGGCGCCAAGTTGCAGCCACAGGAAGAATGAATGTCTACCCTAATGAAGGGAGGAGACGCCAGATTGAAATTAAATTGACTCTGGTACTCTTTTTTGCATTAAATAAATCTGGCAGCAGCAGTTTCGGTCGTAATGAACAATTTTTATTAGCGCCGACCGGAAACATTAAGCGACTGACCACGCCATGTCACGCCCGCGCCGCGCAGTGCAACAATTTTATTGAATTTCATCTGCCATATTGAACAATTTGGATTTTAGTGCCGGACACATGACACACGAGACACGAGTTTATAGCTTAAAAGCACGCTGCTTTGCTTTCCTTTGTACCTTCAATTCTGCTTTCTGCATTCTGCAAAATTGCTAATCATTCACTCGCCATCTCAATGCGAGTCGTAATTCTATGCCAAATAAAAGTGTTTGTTTTTTTGCGTTCCCTAAAGCCCTAGTTTTCAAGTGACACAATAAAAATGGACTTCTTTTTACTGCAGTAATACTTGATGGACATTATTTCGCAGCCTCCGCGCGTCGCGTCGCGTTTTCGTTATTCTTGTTAACGCGACGTGCGCGTAGTGCATGTTATCGGCTGCGCTACGGTCAACTAATGCCATACCTGCCATCGTATAGACTTGTCACGGATGAAGTGTCCCGTCGGAATTGGTATTTCACTTACTGAATGACTTTGCGTGAGCGCGGGCGCGGGCCGAGCAAGCAAGCAAGCAAATGGATTGGCGGAGGGATGACGAAAGGAAGGAGCAGCAGCAGTAAAAGAAGACTAAAATGCGAAATGCGGTGGATGAAAGCATGACGGTGACAAGAGGACGAGGGAATTGTGACATTGCCATTGCGCATTATTTGGCCATAATCTTAATGCTATTGTGTCTCATGTTTGGGACACATATTTTATAAATTTTGCAGAATCTAATAATAAGGAATAAGGACACAACACTCCGCCGCCGTCGATGACGACGACTGACGGACTATTCATTCCGTCATCTATAAAACTCTGTCTGAAGACTTTCCACGCCATCCGCTCGTCAATCCGTTAAATTTTTTATAAGCCGTGTTCCGTATTTTCTGTGTACGTGCTCCGATGCGTGTGCTCTATTTTTTAATATTTCATTTTATGCTCTTGCTCTGTGTCGTATCGTGTTTTGGGCAAGGAGCTTCTTCGTCCGCCGTATTTTATATTATCCATCCCATTGGACAATAATAAAAATGTGTAAACTGTAGATTAACATTTCCTTTACTATGATTATCCATTCTTAGACGACTGTTCTTGCCATTTTTACTCTTCCGAGTGTATACCTTTCGTACTACAAATGTTGGCCCAACTGAAGCATGGTGTATTGCTGCTTGAAAATGCGGTGCGGCAATAAAATTTATCCAGCCTTGCCAAATGTGAAATAAGACGCGTCGGGAACAAAGCAGAGCGTCTGCGTCCGCGTAGGTCGATCGGCCAAGCCAGGAATTGAATGAATAACTCTATAACGCACGCATGAAACTGTGAAGAGTGAAGAGGCCTCACGCACTACGGACGTTTCTGCGAAAGTGAGCAGAAAAGCATCAGCGGAGTGGCCGTAAAGAAATTTCGGTGCAACTTTCATTTCGTCCGTGCTCGTGCTCGATGATAGTTTAAAAGAAGGTCTCTGGAATCCTAATTTTTCTGCCCCTCGTCCGCCCGCGCCGCGTAAGAAATCGTAAATTCTCTTATGAACTGGGAGAAAAGAATAAAGAAAAAAATATGAAAGATTGAATTCATGAGATGAATAACTAAATATTATTAATCAGGTTTCTTCTGTCTTCGCTTTCGTCCACATCGACTCATCTGCCGTCGCTCCTCATCGTTTTGGTATGCGTGAGTGCTCAACTTATTCATTCCATGTGTTGACTGAAATACTTTCTCTTTGTCGTAAAAGTTTTAAATAGTTTTATAATTCTGCAGGCAGAAGCACAGTATAGTCAAATGTTCTGGAGAAGTTCTCCATTTTGCCAGCACGGCTAGGCGCCGTATTGGGAATTTGCGTACGCGTTCGCAGATTCGCGCCCGCGCCGATGATGCGTTACAATGAAATTAATATCACTCGCGCTGCCACGCGCTTTGCCGAGTATCGTATCAATTTCCATCATAAATCATTTCCGAAGCGGTTCGGAATCATATTTCTTGAATCCTGTCAAACATAAAATATTTATCAATTTGAAGTTCCTAAATACATGCCCGGAATTTCCATACTAGGCGGCGCGCGACGCGTGACTGCTCCGTGCAGAGAACGAGACACGAGACACGGTCCCAGGTGACACTCTCAGCAAGACTCCCAAGAAAGAAAAGGGAAAGGGCAAGATGACTAATTTATTATCTATTTTCTCGCCCATGGAAAAATTTTGGCGTGGCAGGCAACGAAGGCATCGCAGCCAAGCAAGTTTTTCACACGTTGAGGCCGCCGTTCACTCGCTGTCGCAGGTCGCTCGATGAATTTTTACTGAGAATCAAAGCACGGAGTGAAAAGAAATCACCTGGCCGTCTATACAAAGCCGTGTCGTGTCTTTTTAACTTTAATAACACATTCTCCTTCTCCACAACGCAGCACGATGCTTCTTCGCAGGTTCCGTTTTCATTCAGCTTTCTCTCCCTCGACTCTTTTACACTTAAAACCCGCCGAGCGCGTGTGAAGAAGAATGAAACCTATTCAACTACGCACTGCCCGAGCCTGTGCCCATGCATGAGCATAAAGTTTCTCCTCTCCTTTCATTCTCGGATACAGTACACATGGAACAAGTCAAAAGAAGAAAGAATAGATCAATTCTTTTCTCGTGCTTCTCGCGTGTCCACTTTTTCAGTTTCAGTTTTCCGTCCGAGCACTCGTAAATAAATAAAGACTCGAGTGAGCAACTTCTTCCTGCTTCTCCCGCGCGCTTTAAGCACACATAAACGCAGGAAACTCGCACTTGGGCACGTCCGAAGATGAGAAACAGAAGGAAAATGGAAAGCATTAAAGTATGATGTGAATGTATTCAGCGTGCGAGAGCGCGGATTTTGATGAATTGAGAGCTTGAGTAATGCTGCTCCAACAAAGATCGTGCGTGGCGTGGGGGTGTTTCGTACGTGTACGCGTAATCGCAGGCACGAAGCCTTCAAATTGGTTCGGAGAAGTGCAGCCTGGCAGAGAAGATCGGATCGATTGAATTTAATTTTTTTCAATTTCCTTGAACTCTGGCACTCACTGCACTTTTGGCGCAGACGAGTTTTCTTTTCATTCTGACAGACAGCTGCAATATTAAAAATAACCTTACAGACACCACAACACAATGCAAAATACAATGCAACAGCAGTAAAAGCAAGCGAACCTCAGACAGACTTACTCCAGGCGGAAAATTCTCGTCCGCGTCTGCCACATACTTTAAGCTGAGCATCTCACGTGCAGCGCGTTCACTGCGGAAAAGTCTCGTGAGTGCGTCGTCGTATTGAAAAAATCGAGAGCACACGCACAAACACAGTGCTGCAAAAAGCACGGTTGTTTGAATGAAGTAAATATTGCAGTTGAACGTTTTCCTCGAGGAACACAACAAAACAAAGTGGTGACCACCTTGAGAATTGGCTGTCGACTTCTTTCTCGAACACTTATTTACCCGTTACCCCAATACTCCTGCTGCTCAGTCTTAAATTAAGTGATGTGAATACGTGCGTGTGAAAGAGAAACGAGATTTACCAAACTAAAGTCTTCCGAGGGTTCCTTAATTTACCCACTCGCCATTCCGAGTCGGGCTTACAAGCAAAATGCGAAAGAAACTGCTTGCTAGCTTGCTTCGATTGTTACTTTCCCTGCTAAGAAAAAGTACGTTGTGTCCAGCGCAAGTAGAAACCACGAGGATTTGCGGAAGTTTCGAGTTAATTTTCGAAATCTCGCGCGAGCGGCGTGGATCGATGCGTTTGACCCACATAGATTAAGATTCTCACGTAAGGCGCCTCAGTCTGGGCCCGACC
Organism: Mesaphorura yosii; assembly: GCA_009869945.1. Classification (NCBI taxonomy): domain Eukaryota; kingdom Metazoa; phylum Arthropoda; class Collembola; order Poduromorpha; family Tullbergiidae; genus Mesaphorura; species Mesaphorura yosii. Next base: position 72,392 of record WIXG01000201.1, read on the forward strand.
CAGCATTTAAAAGTCGAGGAGAATAAAACGTAATCTGGGAGCAGAATCGAAATGTGCAATAAAATAGATATATTGCGATACATTTTCATTGTATCCCAGAAAGCCAAGAAAATGTCATTTATTTTTCTGGGCCGTGCGCGGCGCTCGCCCGCGAAATCAGAGTTATGGCATTATTTCTTCTTCTTCTCCTCTCGGCTGACTCTGACAAAGTCAAGTCAAGTCAGGCGCACAGAAATAAACTTGCGGAATCTCCTGATTGTACTTTTATCACCAGGCGCGCGCGATGCCGCAGATGATGATGATTCTCGTGATACAAGACTCAAGACGCAAGACGTGGAGCAGAGCCGAGAAAATAAATCACGGAATTGAAGTATATATTACAGGGTTCATCCATCCCATCTTCCTCTTTCTTCGTCTACTCGTTCTCGGCACACGAGGAAAGACAGGCACATAATCGTAATTCAATAAGCCCACTACTCATGTTTTTATCCTTGTATAACTGGCGCGTCGTACGAGGCCGTACGAGCGAAGCTTTTGTGTGGCGTGACATAATAGTTCGAACACGCCACTAAACCTACATACAAATATATATGGATGAGACCTCGCCAGCAAGCACGTCAGAGCGAGTGTCCAGGATCAAATTCCGTAATGCAGCCTGCCTTCTTCGGTGCTTGAGTTCATTCAAGCACGCTGCCCTTTCAACAAAAGAATGCTGCTACTGCTACTCGCACTGGGCAGCGGCTGGCTTGTGAGTGGTTACTGACAAGCAATTAGTCACACACGTCAATATTGTCATTTGCCAATATGCTCCCTTTCACTCTTCGCTGCTTCTATTTTGTATCGCTAATTACTATTCACGTGCCGAATTCAAAAGATTATGATAGTCGACAGTAAAATCGTTTAAAAATAATGCCGATGCTGTAAGCTCAAGCATGAAACGCCACAGCCACAGCGTTCTGGGAATTCTTTCCGTTCGTTCTTAGAAATCAGAAAGTTGGCTGATATGTTTGAACTCTGATTCAAATTCTGGGAAGGGAGATCACACGCATCATGGCACAACAATTCAATTCATCTCAGACTTGGCCTGCCTGCCCGCCAGACTACAAGTGACATAATAAGTATCGAATACACGCTACAGATGCCACTTTCCTGGAATCGGTGAACTTTCTCCTGCTTTCTTCTTTGCACACAACTTTTTATTTCTATTTAATATCAAACTTCTTCTTCTTCTTGCCTTTGTTGACACACTTGTCAGCAACTTCATGGTCAATTTATTGTACGTTTGCCGTTTGCGAATCTGCAGTCCGGCATGGCTCTGCGCTGCCAAGGTCAAAGTTCTCAGCGTTGAGCCGTTAAGGGGACGGGACGGCGAAAGTTGAACAAAACCAACTTACATCCACCGCTGCCCTGCATTGATGAGATACGTTCGCAATGCGACAGTCGAAATCCAGACTCATCTCTGCAGAAGACAAAAATTGTCAACGAAGCGCAGCACACTCTCTCGTCATTTTCTATGCCTTTTCGAAGAAAGTGAAATCTGTCCTTTACTTTTTTGTGCTATGCAGGCACACAGCACAGAAAATATCACTTAACTCTTTTGTCTGTGCAATGCGATGACGATGATGCGTAAATGCAGCTTGCTCACAAGTCGCAACTCCCGAAACTTTTTTCAATTCTGCCTGTCTGCCTGCCGTCTTCTTTCCTGCTTTTCCTGAACCGGAGGACTTTCTCCTTTGTATTTTTTGTCATCTTCTTTGATAACTGTTTTATGTTCGCGTTCACGTTTTGCCCCGTTTCGTTTAGCTCAAAAATAGTCTACAAGTAAGTATTATTTCTTGGTTTTACGGTCGGGCCACGATTGCCGTTTCAGACTGGCGAAACGAAACGCGCACTGGACAGCGGCAAAATAAAGTTTCGTCGTTTAGACGAGACAACAAAAAGACCTTCAGCGAAATAGCAGGAGCAGGAATTTCGCTGTCCTGTTTCCTTTCGGGCTAGAATTTCCAGCGACTTTTATGCGAGTGGACAGCCAAACGAGAACTGCAATGGAACATTTTGGAATGCCGCAATCAAAACTGAAGAATTTTACCTACCCCGTGTTTTCGCTTGGAACGTCGAGCGTGGTCGAAGTTCGTCTCAAATCTGTAATCAAACAAAAATAAGATCCAATTAAATTGGTGCTCAACGCCAAAATCATGCATTTACAAATTCGTGGGCCAACTCGCGAAAGGCATGGAAACGCAAGGCAGGGCGGGAATTATAATTTTTAATCGTTTTCCGAAACGAGCAATAAAATGCAGCGTACGAAAACAAGGCATAAATGCCCGACTCGAGCATAGCACGAGAAAGATGAGAAGATCAAAAGTAAAATATTTACTCAACAAATTGTCTCTGTTCTCCTTCTTTGTCTTCTATTCTCTATTCTCCACTCTATTCTTCTTCTCTCGCCTTTTTTCCCGTTTTTTTCGTCTCTTCATTCTTTTCAGCTTTTCACTTCTTTTCGTTTGTTCATTGCATATTTTGCTCTCAATCGCATTACGTATTACGTATCACCTTGCATTCATGCGAATGCGATCCTTAAATGCGGTTTAGCGCAGCGCAGAGTGCAGACGCCGTGCACGAAAAATAAAACCAAATATATTTGGATGAAATGACGAGAAGAAAGTTGAGATGGGTTGTCGTGAGCTGAGCTTTTTCTGTCTATTTTTATTTTGAAGCCCTGCGGCAGTCGCAGCCGAACCGAGACGACACAATATTCCACCGTTTACACAAAAGCTCATATGAGAAAAGAAGAAGAGTGCGCGTCTACGCGCGGCAGCGGTAGAAATGATCCCGATTCAAGTGGAAGGCACTTGCCGACGTCTGCACACCTTTCGGTTGTGTGTTCTCACAACAACGCAGGCAAGCTCGCGCTTCTTCAATCACGAATCATGCTCGCCGAATTTTGAAGTCCATCGTGAGAAGGCCATCAGGTATTACTGACGCTATTACCCCATGCTCGTGCCGTGGCCGTTTAGACTTTAGACGATCGCATGGCGTGCGATTGCACTCACGACTTGCACACTCAGCTTAAAGAACTCTCTCGGAATATTGATAGCAAGAGCAATGTACGTGTGTTAAACAAAATCTAAACGAAATTCTGTCTGGATCTCGTCTCGGGCTTCGTCTTCGTTTCTTTCATCTTCCGCCTCTGGCACATATTCTCTTTCTTTCGAGAGAGAGAGAATCCCTTCGCTTGTTGCGTTTCTGCATTTTGCTGCACTCGATGCTGAGAAAAACGCCTACACCTTTGAATCGAAGCAGTTTATTCACTAAACCTTCGACCAGGTCGAGATTTCACGTAAGCAACGTAAAAAGTGAAAGCAGTACGTGGAAGTACGCACCCGAGAGGTCCTGGCTTGGTCTATTATCGACGAGACGAGAGTAGAGTTTGGTTGAGATGAACACGATAAGAGGAAAATAATCCCCATTGCCTGCACTACATGCCTGGAAGCGCATTCCTGCCTGCCTTCGTACAGTCTCGGCTGAAGTGCACACAAGTGACAAATAAACCGTTTTTGATCAGGTCCTAATTAGCGAGCGGGCGGGCGAGTAGGCTCTTCTGCTCATGCTTCTGCGGCTGCTCTTCGTCTGCTCGGCCGCACTCATTAAAGGTTTTATGAGCTAAGCACAAGCAGCCTAAGCTTTAGTCCCAGTTTTCAATGCTCTGGCTGTTCAATTTCGATCATCGTCTTTCGTTGCGTTCCATCACGATTTTGTGCCTGCCTGCATTTCCGATGTGAGCGAGAATCCAGAACTCTGAAGTTAAACAAAGACCGAGACATTCATTCTAAATTCTGTGTTAATTCCTCCCCTTCGGTTCAGCTCCACGATCAAAATGACTGGTATAGTATTTTTCATCAGTTCGGATTTTCTATCGAACATCGGCAGAGGCCTAAAAATGCAAATTCCAGCGTGTGAATTCCGCTGTGGCCTTTCTATTCCTTTCTGGCACGCGGCACTGGCTATTTTTATTATTGGAATTCGCCCATACGACGTGAATGCAGTACAGAACATGTCAAAATGGATAAATGAGCTGTTTCAGCGTTTGAACTTGAGCGTTTCACATTTCGCACTCTTCTGATGTAAGCAAATAACAGAAATTCAGGCCACCACCGCTGAGGTGGTCGTGAATTCAAATAGAATATTAAGCGAATGGCGAAGGAGAAAATTGAAGTTTATAAAACAAAAAGCACAATAAATACTGCTGCAGAACGAACAGCATCACACTCACGCCACGCCGCGAACCAGCGAAATTAATAATACAGACCGCAACATGTACTCGTAAGTGTACGTACGTATTTCAACCAATTTCCCGATCAACTTGTTTCTTCTGGAGCTCTGCTCTGCTCCAATTTTCTCCAACACTCACCAAGCCAAGCCAGGTAGTCGCGGGCCGATATGCCAGGGAATATGAAGCTCAAAAATTTGATACCCTCTTTTGGCTGGAGTAGCCTACTTTCATAAACGAGACATACACGTAGTTTGGAGTTTGTAAATTTATGTTTTTTCTTTGTAGCCCTCTTTTCTGCACCTGCTTGTATTACTCGTCTCCACACACGCTGCAACTGCGGCTGTGAGACAAAGACAAAGGCTTCTGCTACGTACAGCATCGACTCGTGGAAATTCTTGGCCACAGGCTAATAGGCTTGCTTTTTTCTGTGTCCAAATGCTGTTAGCCTTTGAATGCCAATTCACGATTCACTCCATTACTTAATTACAGTGGTCACAGGAGACTGCTGCGACAAGACAAAAAATTAATTTGGGGCATGTACTTTAGAACTCGGCTCAGTGAATTGTATTCTTCGTCCGTATTAAGGAGTAAATAACGAAGAGAGTAAAACACTGTCAATGCGTACGTACGGAAGAAGAAAGTCAAATACGTAACACGAAGGCATGGCACGGCACAAGAAGACAACCGAGCCAAGCCAAGCCAAATGTGCGTGCATGAGCCGAAATTAATTTTGCCTTGCCTCTCTGGTGAACAATGAAACAATTCTAACATTTCGTCACAAATTGCGCCAGCAGCAACAGCGCCAGTTTTTAGTTTGAAGTGTAATGAAAGTCTTCTACACACTTTCCTTTACTTCTTCGGCTTGGAGAGAGAACACCTTCGCAAATAATCTTGGAGGCAACAAGCAGATAAATCACGCGTGGCGTCGATACGCGACTGCACGTGCGAGTGACGCTGACGCTGACGCACGGCAGGCGAAGTTCGCAGTTTCTGTGTCATTGCGCGCTCGTGAGTAATGAATACTCGAGCTACAACGAAAGTTGCAAGGAAATACTGAAAACCAAATTTTTCATGACAGATTAAGAAAAATGACGCGAAAGTGAAAGTAGCAGAGAAAGCGGGGAAGTGGAGCATAAACAGTGAGTGTAACCTTAAATTAGCATTTCCTCTAGAGTTCTTATGTAGGCAACCACAAACGAAACCTGCCCTCATGCATTCGGCGTTACGTTCCTTGAACTTCTTGTGTCGTCTGAAAATTTGCGTAACCGATAACAAAGTTAAAGCCTCAAACCACTGAATCGCTTAATAAATACGCACGCCCGCGTGCCCGCGCTCCAGTAGTAAAGTGGTTTGGGAGAAAGAACGAAACCACCAGCAGAACAGAGTTGAAGTAGACGACGTATAATTTGTTAATCTCCGTGCTACGTATAGCAGGGCAAATATTCTACATAATATCGCATGCATCTGCTGCTTCCGTACGAGCGTGTGTCCGTCGCCGTGCACGGCAGCCAGCATCATTTCTCTAGCCCGCCAATGATTTACTGTTTGTCGTATTATTAGAGTTGTAAAAAACAGCGAAAGAGAAAGAGAGAGAGAAAGTTAAAACTTGCATAGAAAGATGCTCTTCTATTCCAAGTTATGCATTGGAAGTTACAGATCGCAAAAACTTGTGGCAAATATTCTGTAAAGCATCTGCATCCTCAAATTGAGCGGAGTACAACGAAGAGAAGAGAAAAGCAGAAGAAGAACGGGAATTTCTTCGGCCGAGCAAGCGAACGAGCGAGCAAAGAGAAAGCAACGAGAAGAAAGCAGCTCGACTCGGCTCGAAGAGGATGACTGAAAACATTATTAAATCATTCTCTTCTTGTCTTCAACATAATAAATTCATACTTCTGCACTGGCAAATGTAGTCAAATGCGTCAACGGCGTAAGTCGACGGCTGTAAATGGTTCTGACAGGCCAATTACAACAGCAATAGTAACAGCGTTTGCGTTTGGAACGAAAGCATGAGCACACGACTGTGCTGTGTTTAGCAATTTTGTGATACAAAATTCGTACTTCATACTGCAAATTCACCTGCAACGTGAAAATGACGTGTGCGGTTGGCTGACTACTTCTCTTCTCGGAATGACAGCAAGATTAGGAAAATCCACTCAATTCGCGTATGACTTGTCGGATGCGAGTAATTAATCATCAAAAACAAAGCCAAAGCCACGTCTGGCGGAGAAGGCAAAGGCAATAGCCAAGCAACGGAGAGAGTAGAGCAGAGCAGCGAGCAGAAAATTTTTAATTTAAATACGGGCATTAAGGCGGGAAGGAGCGGATGTATCACGCAAGGATTGCTCACTTAATTTTTCTCGACTTCACCTGCACACCCAAAATTAAGTTTATGGCAGAGAATAAAACGATGCACGACGGGGAAGTATTAACTGTCTTCATACGTAAGATTAAGTATTTCATGCAAAACAGCCAGCGTAAAATAAGAACGGAACGCGAACGAGAAAAGTAAGGAAAGAAGGCCAAGGAAAAAAAATTGGTGGATGGAAATTTCTGTGCTGTGCTTTTTTTTTACACTCGAAAAAGCGAACGCACTGATTTTATTCCTCTCTTAGCACTAAAATGGTTCACGTAGAAGCAGAGAAGAAGAAGGGAACGAGGAAGAAGAAAAGAGACTTTGGAGTGCAATAAAATTTGCATAGGCTAAATCTTTCCTAAACTAATCACGGTTCCGCGGCGGCCGCGTACGGTTTCCTCGCATTTACGCGCATATGGCACTGCTGACTGGGCGAGAGCTTATCACATCGTTTAAGTTAAACAATTTTATGAGCTGAGCATTCAGATTTTCAATTACACGGCTCGGCCCACCTTTCGTATTGCGAAAGGCGGAAAGCGAAAACTTCAATTTCATCTCTCGTCAGGTCCACGCGCGTTAAATCGACGCAATAATTTAACGGGCACAAATCTCACAGGCATTTGTCTAAGCGAAAAGGAAGTTTGACCCGAAAGTCAAGCCGAATGGGTTTTAAATTAATGCATTCAACATTAAAGCAAAGCAAAGTAAATGCGGTTCTCTTCTTTCATGTGGAAGCGAAAAGTGAAATGAATCTTTCAAGGACGCGCACGTGGTGAGCCCATTTTCATTAAATTTGTGGACCAAAAATGATTCCCGGATTTTTCAGCGCGGAAAACGCTTCAGCTCGACTTGTCTTTGTAATTTCGGATTAGAGACCGGCGGCGCCGCAGCACGTGGAAGCCGGGAGACATTAAAATCAGTGAAATGGAAGTCTGCCCAGAACGACGTTGTCCTTTCACCTTCGCCCGTTGTACAGAATTTCTGGCCTGCCTCTTCATAGGAGAGGAGAGGAGAGGAGATAAGGAAAGAGTGGCTGCTCGTCTATTCAAGTGTGTCGGAAGGGAATGGCAAAGTATAAAGTGTGTGCTGGCACTACGTTACGTTTTGGCATGTTGGAGGAGGCAATGGAACATTAACTGAGATATCTTGCGCGTTTAAAGTAGGGCACAATAAAATTGGCCAGGACGAAGGGAGCAGAAGCAGAAGAGAATCTCTCACGCTGAAGAACCAGGCAGCAGGCAGCTTGATTTCCCAGTTTCCCCATATTTGCGTCAACTTAGTCCCAGTGCTTCTGAATAAGTTAAGAGATTTCCTGCTCAAGACTCCTGCCCTCCACAACGCTGCACTTTTTTCAACTATGCTCGACTTTGGCAATCTTTTATTTTATTTGCATTGCATGTTGGCATGTTCGGCCGGCCAGAGAAGGAATAAGAACAAGAGGGCAAAGCAAGGCAAAGTACAAGTGAGACAGACGAAAGGTTTTCGTGTTCTCGGCAGTTCGGAAACAATGATATTTTCTTTACGAGATAAAGAAATACGTCTAATGTACACAAAGAAAATGAAGAAATGTTCAAACAACATTATGATGTAATTTTTATGTTTATTGTCTGACCGAAATAAAAGGACACGCGCAAAACACGCGAAAAGAGTTTTCTCACTTGCAGGCAACCTGTGCGCAATTTGGTGGCCATTTCCATATTTTTCAAATTTGGCACGTGCTGTAAAATGGAATTTGCGTTTGCATAATTCAGGCACGGCAGCGACACGACCTTCGAAGAAGGCCAAAAGGTCGCCGTCGCCGTACCTTGGCAGCTTCACAGTTAATTTGCAGTCGCCCTCACGCCTTCATTTTTGGCGCGGGCGGCAGATGGGCAGATTGAGTCTCTCCAGTCGATGAGTAAATTACGTGCTAATCTTTGTACTGTTTATTTATTACAGCGCCTGCAATGAATTAACCTGTGCAGGTGCGGTGCGGTTTAGCTACCGCGATCTTCTACACCCGCAACGCGTTGTGGTGTTTATTTGCTTGCTTGGAGAATGTAATCTCTGCAAATTTAAACGAAACCGCAACCAACCCAAGCCACGGACGCGTTCGCTTCTCCATCGAGCATTTTGAGCATCGCATTTCGTTGGCTTTCAATTATCGCGCCGAGGCAATTGAGGATATCTCAGCTGGGTAATGGGCGGTGGAGTCCATTTCCCAAGGTTAATTACTGTGATTTAGGAGCAAATTATTGGCTTCCACGCCGGAACCTGCGTATCCTACTTCCTTAATGTTCTCTGCCTCTGCCGAGCCGACTGATTCTGACAATAAAGCAGTAACTTTCCACGACCCGCATTCACCTGCGCTGTGCTCAGAGCGACGTCTTTGAAGTTTGTCTTTCAGCAGTGCTGTGAGCTATGAGCTCTGAACTGGCAGAGTAGAGACTCTGTAAACCACAACTTGACTCCAGAAACGGACGTTAGAACGTCAAGACGACGAACATGAACGCAGAACTCAAATGCCTTTAATGCTATCAACAGTTTTAACATCAACAGCGGCGCTTTAATCACGCAACTAAAAACTGTAACTGGCACAAATGAGTGCGCTTCACGACTTTTATTGGCTCCAGGCATGACTACGAGCTGCAAATATTAAATTCGAGACGAGGACGCGACAATAAAAATAAATTCGAGGATAATTGGTTTGTCCAACTGCAGCAACGAGAAGGACTCAAATTATATTGGAATTATTCCCGTCGGATTTCACCATGTAATCTGCGAGTGGCAAAGAAAAGAGTGCTACGGGCATTAACCGTACATGTAAATTGTGACAACTTCAATTCTCCACTCGTACGTTGTTGTTTCGATTGCAAAATATTACCGTGCGAGGAAGGAAATTTAAATTTGCGAATAAAATTGCATTATAAAGTATAATCCTCCATAAATAAGGCGGGTACGAGTCCTTTGCATATCAGAATGCGCGCGTTTGCGTTTCTTGACAATTGCGCGACGTACGCAGATAATTCTGTTGTTATTACGTAATGCATTATAAATAAATTCTCCAGCTCGGCTATCAAAACGTCGTCTTGCGTGTTTGTGTACTGGAGTGGTGAAACTGGGCAAACAAAGAGAAAGAGAGCGTACGTTGTACGTCGCGTCGTAGGGCTCATCAGGGAACAATGAATGTTTCAACTTAAAATCCACAAAAGCACATTCTTTCTCATTCACCACATCTTCTCACTGCCGCTGCCCGAAAGTTTGTACGTACGCGTATGGGCGTTCGTTGAAAGATGAAAGCACAATTTATACTGCAGCAGTGAGTTTTCTGTGCTCTGCCTTCTCTGTCGTGGAATCCCCACTGTGGCCGGGTCAATACGGAAGAGATCAACCGACGGACGGAGCCAACAGCCAGTGCTGTGACAGTGACACAGCCTGCCTGGACACGCTGCTGAGGTTACACGTGCCATTGTCATCTGACTTTCCATCGTGTCCAGGCCAGCCAGGTCCAAGCAGCCGCGACTACGGAAAAACTAATGGGCTAAATCGGAAAGCATTTGTTTTCGTGTGAACCCTGCGGTTCCTTTCAAATGAATGAATGGATGTGCTGGGCGGCCTGTGCTGAGCTTGAGCCGGGCGGGAGTTGAGGAAAGTGAAAACTTTGGACAGGCACGTAACAAGTAAACAAAGAGTCGCGGGCACAGAGCTCAGAAGCGACTGAAATCGGTCAACTAGCGAGTGGTTCGCAGCGTCGAGTTGTTAATTTTATGCAGATGCGGACGCAAACATAAATGCACCTCAAAATGAATGAAATTGCGGGTTACGGAAGCAACTTCTGAAATTTCGCCTTGCAATCGATGCGAGCCTCTAAAATATTGACTGAAGTCGCTCCACTCAATTTCTATGAGAAAAAAAAGGAAAAGGAGGCATAAAGTGAGTGCGGCTCAACCTTTCTTTGGACTTGTCATTTAGTGGCAGTGTGTCAGTGACTCTTTTTTTACTTTTCAATGCGTAGCACGTAACCCAATGCCGTCCCACCACCTCCCCCTGCTGCAATTTTAGCAGATAGGAAAGCAAGCGACACGACCAAAGACACGAGAACACGAAGGCTGGGGTTCTGAGAATTAAGAAATTGACTTTTACGTGTGTTTCCGAGCCGCCATAAACGAGACGAAGTACGACCGACCGACAGTGTGGCGAATGAGATGATGTGACCAACCGCAAAGTTTTGGTGTAAGTCACCAAAAGTTTGACAGCAGCAGCGGCAGAGGAAGCAGCAGCGTCCCATTCAAACCAGCTTCGCCGCGGCCGCGCTACGCCCGCCCGCAGCAATGTTGACAGTTTTATTGAGTTTGATGCCTTCCTCGTACGTGCGTACGTACGCATTATATCACGGCCATAACAATTACGAACAAGATTCTTTTTGTGACGGCCAAACTGAAATTATGGCGCCCGCGCGAAGGGTATCATTCATGATGCTAATAATAAAACTAATTAGTTCTTCCACCGAAAATTCTTGATTCTCCTGAGGCTTCGGTGCCGCTTCCGAAAAAACTCCCGGCGGCCGGCGGTCGTGCAGTAAAAATCACGAGCGCCCCGAAAATTTATTCGGGCAACAAAAATATCATGTCGGGCTTTGCAGCACGTTGAAATACGTCTCAATGTATCGCAAATAGGTTTATGCTTCTCCTGCAGCCATTCTACTGCAATGAATACACAGCAGCAGCATTTTATAGCGCTGGCAGCATCAAAGTTCTAAAATCAACATGAGCTAGCCAGTGTCATTCCCATTTTTATGGTTCAGTTTTTATGAAATCCGGAATCTTTTTAGAAGATAAAAAAATGCCATGCAAATAACGAGCCTGAAGATTCAATCGTGTGTTGTGCCGTGCCAGCGCGATGCCATCGGCCATCACAAAGTTTAAATTCAAAATCCCTGAGTTTCGCAGTAGCAAATCATCCGTCTGCATTGTGCATTTATGACTTTTCAAACTGCTGCTGGCGGCGGCTCGTGAAATCGGAATGGCACACACACACACATGCTATTATTATTATTGAGTCGATGTTGGACGGCGGCAGCTGCCTGCAACTGGACACTGGACAGACTGGACTACTACTGGACTGAGTTGGATGGGAGGACAGAGGACAGAATAGAGACATCGACATTTGCACTTAAGTGTCTGTCCTCCAAGTACTACACGGATTTCGGTCGGTCGGTCGACAGACGACGCGGACAATGTGTCGTCTCGGTGGGGCCAGCATAGCAGTCCAGCAGACAAACTGCAGACGGCAATGCAGTGAGCAATGGTTTTTTGAGGGAGGGAAACAGGAAACATATTAGTGGACAGATGATCCGAGCCGGAGGAAAAAGCTGGTGGTCATTTGGAAGTCTTTCCTTGCATTGAAATGTCAACTTGATAAGTGAATGCTAAGAACGCAGTCCATTTTTCATTCGGGAAGTCGCGTTAGCGCTCACGTTCGCAGTTCGAAAGTGCAGTGCAGCGGCCGACCAAGTAAATCCACTCCGTCTGCTCGTCATGCTTTCACTTTCCTTGACTTTCACCCTGGCGCACAGTGAAAGCGAAAGCAGTGCGGGTAGGAGTGCGAGTGCTTTTTCTTTCCTGTCTTTCACGATATGCAAATGTGCAGCATATTTTTGCGTTTGCCTCGCAGGCTTGCGCGTGTTTCGTGTTCCGTGGCCCAAACCGCACGTACAATTTGTAGGCAAATCAAATATACGCACGTCGTCGTCGTTTTGCTGTTTGTTGTTCGTTGTTAACATGGAGCATGAGCTCACGAGTGCCTTACCTTGCGTGAGTAATCTATATACCGAGTCGCCTGCTTGTAAGATTACTCTGTTAATACGCCACTTCGCGACTCGTGACTCGACTCGACTCGCAAGAAATAAATTTACATTGTGCGAGCGGGCGCCCTTTTCGTCTCTGCATGCAGGCACAACTTTTACGAAACAGCAGCTCGCGAGAGGCTTCGGTTCGCATTTCAATCATGCTAATGTAAAGTGGAAGAGAAAATAATATAAATTATGTGCATGAGAGAGGAAGAAAGATTTTGTAGTGGAGGCTGACAGCAAAGTCATCCCACCATGTCAATCAACTTGAATTAAACTCCCGCATACTTCCCAAAGAAATTCCCTCGACAAAGTTGGTCTGGCTTTCAGACCACACATTCGTTTCGTACATTCAGTCTTTGATATTTGCTTTCTTCGCTTCCTTCCTTCTTCGCACGCAATATTCGGCTTGGCTTCTTTTCACGACCAAGTCGGGTGACGATCGCATCCACAATAAGATAATGATATGCTGAGTATAACGGCCCAATTTGAGAACGCGAAATGAAAAGTAAGTCAGACGCCAAAAGAATTTTCATTTCACAAAACACCAAACAGCATAACAGCAAAACAGCTCGCATTTGTCAATGACAATAAATCACCTCTTAAATTGCATATGCAAATGATGTGAGCAGGTTCGACGTGTCACACGACACACGAGTCTCAATCACAGTCACAGCCAAAGGAACTTCTGACCTGGAAATCAACGCAGCACTCACGGAACGCAGACTGTGAAACGGACGATTTTTGCTCTCACACGTCGTGGAAAGGAAAAACTTGAGATTTGGATTCAAATTAATTCTACGCACAATCAGCATGTCGCATGTTTATTTATGATTCGCCGCAGATTCGGTTTGAAGCTTGCAAAAGTTTGCCAGCTCGCCCCGTGTATGCGTGTGTGCATGCGTATAAATGCCAAATGCGTAAACGTAAAGTTAACTAAAAACTTACTCCTTTTTCTTCCGCAGCCCGAGCCGCAGTTCATGCTTTCTTAATAGTTGGCGAGTTTTATTTTAAAATCTACCGAATCCACTCCTTCAGATTTCTTTGATGCGACCACCGCACTGCTTCCGCTAAGCAAAGCAAGCCAAGCAAACGCATTTAAATTCAGAAGGCAAATTCAGCTGCCGCGTAGCAAACGCAAATGTCAGCTCAGCTGTGCCTTCGCCCGTGCCGTGGCCGCTTCTGCATTTGACTTTTGTGCGGCGCGGCGCGTCTCCTCCAAAACAGGACAGGAATTTTGGCAGGCCGAATTCGTGACCGAAGGAGTCCAAACGAATTCCAGTCATTTTAAGCGCAATGCAATGCAGGTCCATTTCTGACACGGCACGCGCATGTGGCGCCCGTGGAGTTTGCTGAATATGGAGCAGTGTTTTATTTACACGCGTCGTAGTGTCCACAGTACAAAAGTGAAGGCAGCAAGCAGCGCTCAGAAAAAGAGCAACGATCCAGGTGTGGAGAAAAAAATTTTATTAGCATTTTTATGAAATCGATTCCAGCTCGAGAAAGCAGCCAGCCAGCCACGCAGCCAGTCGTCTCAAACTCGAACGCGCCGAATAGAAAGTAAAAGTAGAAGGTATTGTGAAAGGAATAATTTTCTTCCGCCTCCTTGCTTCTCAAGAGAAATTCAAGGCAGAAAAGTTTCCCAGATGTATAGAATCAGGAGAACGACGACGGAGTGATTAAAATCACCTACACGTCAACCAATCGCAATTTTGCAATTGAAATGTAGCAGAAGCAGCTGACTGGTCGGTCCGATTAAGATCGATCGAGGTGAATGGCGAAGAAAAAAATACAGCTTCATCAAATTATTGCATTTCATAAATAGTCGAAGCCGAGACGTCGTGTCCCGTTGAGCACTTGAGAAGGTTGCCAATTGAGTATTCAGCTTTATCTAATTAAATTTCCTCGAAAACAATAATTAAAGCCAAAGGAAACGCGAAATCTTCGCAGTGGCGCACACGCAGGACGACAGGACAACACCGCCTTCAGTCTGAATAAATCTATTAAATATTAAGGAAATTACTGCGTATAATTAAATACTATAGCCTACTACAGCGTGCTTATGCTGTGCTCTGCTTCTTCATTGAACATTTGCTTTCTTCATTTGCTAAGAACGAACGTGTCGTTTTCGTTTTCCGCAAGTCGCAAGTTACAAGTGTTTCGTGTCCGCCTGCCTGCCTGCAACCAGCCGGCTATAAATAGAAAACTTTCCTTCGTACGACATGAACTTGGAAATATTCGTGCTGCTCGGCCAACCCAACAAAAGTTTTCATTATATGCTTCCCAGCACAATTTTCTCGCTTTAATTTTCTTTTCACACAAAGAACGAACAACTTTTTCTTCCACCTCAGCCTGAAATGTGGAAAATGCGAGCAGTGCGAGTGGAATTGAAACCAGCAGCAAAAGGCTGAGGCTGGCGACTCGCGAGTCGCGGTCGCACTCCAACTGCATTCTCGCTCCAGGCAGGCAGGCACGAGAACTTCCTGCAGCCTGCGTCTGCCAAAGTCTGCAATGATGATGACCCGCCGCTGGAATGTGTTTTGGTGTGAAGGCTCAGTCACGAACGACTGCTAAGTGGCGAACGCTGTTCCCTTTGTTGCCCAGTTCCAAATAAACCGAAATCTTGCTTTCGCAATTCCGAGAAGAGCCACGCAATGACAACTACGCTAATAGAAAATCTGAATTCC
The DNA here is from genome assembly GCA_009869945.1 of Mesaphorura yosii. Lineage (NCBI taxonomy): Eukaryota > Metazoa > Arthropoda > Collembola > Poduromorpha > Tullbergiidae > Mesaphorura > Mesaphorura yosii. Next base: position 87,532 of record WIXG01000201.1, read on the forward strand.
TTCCTCCATCAACACCTGCATTTGGAGTATGCAGGTTTAGGTTTAGGGCGACAGCATTTTACAATCTTCATTTACATTTAGAAAATAATGCGAAAGCAAAGGGAAATCTGCTTGGCTAAATTACAGACGAGCTGATGTAAGGCTTTCGCAAAATGTTGGCGTGCGTTTTCGTGTGCGCGGGGGTTAGCACAAATCCCTCGCCGTGCAATACACGCGAAAAAATGAAATGATTTTTACTCACTCAATGCAGGAGTGAACACAATGAAAAGAAACAGTCTTGATTCTTGTTTTCCTGCTCTACATTCTGCTTTCTCCATTGTACACATTTACTTTCACTCGATTCAGCTCAAAACGCGCGGAGATGAGAGATTTTGGGAAAAAATGGAATGCTGCCTGCAGATTTCAGGTTCACAACTTTCACAAGTTCATTCCTTTCTCCATCGTCGTCAAAGTGGAGTGCAGTGCGGGGCGGGGACGAAAGGAAAATGCTATTACGAATCTCTTAAATTCCAAAGTGACTTTCTCGATTCATGTAATATTGACATCACAGCGTAATGGAAAGAGCGAAAGAGCCTACGCAGATTCAGGCCATTAGGTTAGAAAGGCAACGGCGATGGCAAATTGGAAATGTAGTCGTATTCTGGTCTTTCAACTGACATTCGTTCAATTAGATTGCTGAACCTTATCGCGCCGTATCGTATATTAATTTGGGCATCACAAATTAACGGCCTCAATCGCGAAGATAACAAGAGTTTGTGAATATGAATATCAGCGCCGTCAGGTTCAAATGTTACAAAACTCGTGGCAAGCCAAGGCAACAGCGTTAAATTCTTGGCCTGCAAAGCTCCTGCTGTTGAAGAGGCGAAAGTAGTAAGCAAGCCAGTCAAGCTGACTCATAAATGTAAATTAGGTCTCCCGTCAAATTACTTAAATATTTTACTAACACAAACGCCGGCGTTACGCGTTATTCTAAAATTAAGCAGGCTGGAGCTCAAAAACCGGAGCGAAGCGAGACGTAATGTTTTACCCGTGCCTATTTATCATATTTTAGGAGTACGAACTCATTGACGGTGGAGAACGAAGGTATGAAAAATTCATGGCGCCGAAATACATACAGGCGGAGCATGCTCGTTGAGGACTTTCTCCTAACTAATCTGATTTAAACGACTCGCCTGCGTCTGCTTCCACTTGGCACCTTGTTTCTATTTTTCTATTTTTTACTGAACGCACAAACGCAAACCTTCTTTGGTTTTTCTGCACGAGAAAGTCCGGGGAGAATCAAGGGGGATGGTTGTAAGCACGGCCGTGATGGTGGGGGGGGTCCCAAATGCGCTATGCAAAAAGAATGTGAACATGAATATGCATTAGAATTTGTTCTTTGTTCTTTCTTTCTATGCACACTTCATCTTCATTTCATTTCTTTTCTTTTTTATACTCTCGTACAACGAAAAAATTCGTTGTAAAATGAAGTTGTAGTTGTAGTCTGCTGTCCTTACGCACAGCGTGGCTCGATTTATTTATAAATACATGTAAAACGGGTGCATGCGTACTAATACTAACACGTGTTTCGTGTTCTCGACAGTCTCTTTCATAATGCAAGCTTGAGAAACCGCGTGGCCGACCGTGGCCTCGTCACTTCAAGTGAATAATTGCTTGAGCGTATTTTTAGGAGCCTCGCTGTCGTTATCAAATTTTGCAACTCAACAAACACTTGTCGTTTGTCGAAATTCGTTCATTAATTTCCTACGCCGTAATTTCACGGACATTTTACGTGATGCCCTCAAATTAACGCTGCACCAGCCACAAATCATTCGGCCACCAACTTCATTAATTAATCTGATGGAGTACTGGACGCCATTCATCAATTTGGCTCGACGGTATAAATTTGAATTATGCGATGACACGGAAGCATCATCAAAAAATGTTCTGCGCCCATTAGCCGAAGAAATTCATTGGAAAATTTCGTGCGACTGCGACGGTGATCGACGGATAAGTTAACACCATAATCCAGTTTAGGAAAATGAGGAAATGATTAAATTGACAGGGTTCATGCGAATAAATACACTGATGAAGAAAATAACATGCAAGCCCGGTGCATTATTATGGGTTTGATCATAATAACGGCAGTGCTAGTTGCTATTGTTGCGGATATAAGCTCTTAACTCGGCATAAAGGGTAATAATAATAATATTCATAATCCGGCAACGGGTGAAAGTAGACAGCAGGCACGTCATCCGGTGCACAGTGTATTAGGAAAGCGCATGAAAGGGTGCGAATGCGTATGCTCAACTTGTTTATACTCGGCTTCTGCTGTACTCGTTGGCTTGTTTTCGTGCCATATCACATAAATGATTTATGACAAAAAAATTGATCTCTTCAAGACGGGAAAGCCCAGCATAGCAAGACAAAATGCGTCAACTTTCCGTGTTGCCGTAACCGTTGTCGGCTATTCCCCAGATTATCTTCACGTGCTTGCGTGAGTGCACTTTTCCGAGTTCAACTTGACATTCCCGTTTCTACTCTGTATTTTGCACTCCGCGTTTTGCGTCGAGTGCATTTTGTGCGTGTGCATGCTTGCTCGCTTGCTTTTGTACGTGGAGCGACGGCCAGCCACGTCGGTCGCAGTCACGGCCTCATTAATAAATGAGCTCTGTTTGTTCAAATGCTTTTCCCTTTTCTTGGTGTGCAGTATGCGTTTAGCAAGATTAATATTCAGGTGGGAAACGGCGACGGCAATGGAAATTCTGTCCGCTTCAAGCATTACCTAATTTTAATGCAATTTAATGTAATCTTGCGACTTGCATTCCCATTTTTGTCTTTTTGTATCTTTTCACTTGATAATTATGTAAAACAACGCAGAAACATAATGAGATAATGTGGACGCTTTCCGGGACTCACAGCTTACATTTCATCCCCATACACGATTATGTTTCATAATTAATAAATTGTTCTTCGTAATTAATAGTCTTCCCATCATCGTATGTCACGACCGACACAATTTATCACGGCGAAATGGAAGCCCGTGTGTTGACTTGTTGCTTGTTGCTGAGTGGTGTCATTCATTACGTTTGAAACCTCTGGTCACCAGCGACAAAACGAGCACACAAATTTACATATCGCATGCGTTCGGCGTTCGTTATTAGAGCAGCTTGAAAAATGATTCGGATCGCAAATTAATTCTCACATGCAGTGCGCAGAACGCAGAAAAGAAGGACGTGCAGCAGCAAAAATTCGCACAAATGATGAAATAGCGAAATAGGCCGGCTGTTGATGTTGATGAGTTGAGGAGTGGAGAAAGAAGGAATTAAGAAAATGAAGAAGGAAATTTAAAATTATTTTATGTCAAACTTTTCCGAATTATCATCATCTTGGAATTAAAATAATATTATTCTGAAAGTTTGTGTATTGCTCTTCAGGCCAGCCAGCCAGCTGGGAAGAGCTTCAAAGTTTTTATGTCAATATTTTAGGAAAAAATTGAGTTTCGAGTACAAGTCGAAAGTTAAGAAGGAAAGAGAAAGAAGCAGCAAAGCAGATATTTGGCCGGAGCACGTTTGCATCTTTACTTTTATAATTTGTTTTCGTTTTCTCGCTATCCTTCAGTTATCCTTCAATAACAAAGATGAAGGATGAACTTTTAATACTTTGCAAAACATGCTGCAGAATCGCGCGGTGGCTAATGAATAACCCGGAATTTTCCCGTCGCATTTGGCGTTGGGCGTCTTGCGTCATGCTGGGCGGCAACTGCCCGAATGCAAAACGCGAAATGGGGACCCAGAATTAAACTTTATTTGTGTCGCACTAATCTCATTACATTATTCAAATTTACTCGGCGCCGCCGTCGCGGCAGCAGCAGAATAAAGAATCGAATAAAATCAATTTGTTATTCTTTCTCCCGCGCAAGAATGAGAATTAGTGACAAAGATTGAGTGAGCAAAAAAATAAATAAAAATGTTCACTCCGCCGCCGTTGCTGTTCCTTAGCCGTTTTGCTTTGTTGTGGATCTTTCTCAGTCAGTTAATATAATCTGCTAAGGTTAATCTTACCCGCTGCCACAAATTGCTATTGCTTTTGCTATTGCTCCGTGCCTGACGGCGAGCGAGCTTTTAATTCGCTAAGGCAATGCTACTTTTGCTTTGTTTGCGGCGTGAATGCGTTAGAAATGAATTACTGCCCCGCGTTGCATTACTTTGAATAAATGTGATGAAATCTTGAGGAGCAACGCAACGAAAGGCAAGCAGCAAGGCAGCCGAAGCCAAGACGGATCGACGTAATGAATTTGTGACTTTCGGAGCGCAGCTTACACCGCAAACAAAAGCAGTCGCTGCTGTTGCTGCTGCTTGCCCTCGCGAAAGTGAAGGTTATTGATCTGAATGTAAGCCTACGGCAGGACGGCAGCAGCAGCATGGCCACGTACGCATACACGTAGGATCAGTGTTGAAGCAGGTTCCAGCAGGTTTTATGTGCTGGGACAAGATAGAGAGAGATTGTGAAAAGTAGTCGAGGTTAGGTTGAAACAAATGATGTTGAAGAAAGGAAGAAAAAGAGTCAAGTAGTCAGTTAGTGTTGCTGGCCCATTTGTTGCTGTCAATGCTGTCGTAGTCGCAGCCTCGAGCCTGCCTGCCTTCGATTCGGCCGCTTTCACTTTTACTATTATTAGTTCACAAAAGAAATATCCTGAATTGGTAATTCATTCCTGTTTCGTTACGGATCTCCGCTCGCATCGCGTGCACATGCATGCTAAGGCACACAGAGAATTGGGCATTAAGCAAGATGTTAAGCGCTGACACCGTGAAACAACGACCGACTTGAAACACGACAATCACCTTTCTGCACTCACTGCCGAAAGCCCAGAGCCCAGCGTGATGGTGTCATAAAATCATCTGATTCACGTAACCAGCCGAAATGCGAAAGTGAAATTGGAGCACGACGACTGCAATCGAGCGGAATGCATAATGTGGCTGGCTGGGAATGGATTCACGTCAAGTGATTCACAGAAATCACATCGACGCCCGTCGTCCTTCCGGGAGACTTTTCCAAAGTGGTTGACTCCGGACATTCATTTGTTCACAAGCCATTGCATTGCCTTGGACGACGCTGCTTTTCGGCCGTCTAAATTGCTGTTTAGTATGTCCAGGTAATATTTCAATGGCGGGCCGCAGCTTAGCTCACGAATCGCGAGTGGCGTGATAAATTGTTGTGCATTATACATATTATTCGCCATTCGCCATTCGCTCACCCGGCTCCTCGGACGAGTCAAAGTCAAATTGAGCGCCCGGGTTAAATCGTCCCGAAGAGCGCGAGCGAGGGAATTGTGTCTGTCGTGTCACAGCACAGGCCAAGCCAGAATCTGACTCGGAAAAATTACCGCTGGGACCAATAAATGAAAGGGCAGTTTGTGGTTCTCCGGCTCGTACATTCATTTTCATGTCAACATTTCTACAATTCAACTTTTCATGTGCACCGAGAATGGAAGGAGGCCCAAACACTTTACACTTGTACTTTTCGAATCGTGCTTTACATTGCTTTCCCGGTCATATTAAACAAGGACCAAATTTGTATCACGTCAGCCACCGCAACACAACGCGGATCGCAAACAAATTCGCGCGCCGCGCTGCGCTGTAAAGCGATGAATATTTATTCACGCGAGCCGAGCTGAGATATTTGCCTTTTGCCATTTCCCTCCGCCCTTCTAGTTTCGCATTTCATCACTCCGACGTCGAACTGCGTGGGAAAATAGAACAAAGCGAACGAATCGGCGGAATTGGCGAAACTTCATTCACAACATTTGAGCTGTGAGCATTGAGCTACTGTGGTCTCGTTGATGAAAGCAGAAGCAGTGCTTAAAGGCTCCAATTTAAGCTTCACTTCATTCAAAGAAAGCTCAACGCGCACGACGCGGCGCGACCGACAACTTCATCAATCTGCTTGATCGCCTGCTCTAATTTGCTGCTGCTGCTAAACCGCTGCCCGGCTTTGATTTTGGAAAACTCCGCTTTGGAGCAGCTCAGAATTGGATTTTTCGTCTACTTTGCGGTCTTCACAGCAGCATTTAGCAAGTGGAAAATGGAATTATACACCTGTCAGCGCAATCAATGCAAACCACAACGGCAACGCAAACGGTTATGAGACTAAAGACCACTCACGTCTCGCGCCTCGTGAATTGCTGGCGTTCATGCGAGACGATGTTTCATTCTCGAAAAGAGCTGAATTTTGCGGCTCACGAAGGCGCAATCATTCGAGAACAAAATAAGCACTAAATATACGCGTTGGACCTAACGTTGGACCAAGCCAAGCCAAGATTAATGATTGCAGTGCAGTGGGAGTGGAAGGCTGACGGCAGGCTCGGAATTTATTTTTGTGGCGCGTGGAACCCGTGCGAATTTATGGTGTAAATAAAACATACACGTTCAAGTCGCGACGGGACGAGAGAAATACTCGCCACCGTCAGCCACCGAGCTGAGGTCAGCCTGTAATTTATGAAAAAATATGGCACTTTTGCCGCGCCGCGCCCTGCAATTTCTGACTGGTGACATCCACCGCGTGTCAAAATGCGCTGCCAAATTTGTCACACGCGCGCGCGTGAATTGCCGCACTCGTCAATTGTGAAATTAGCCTGAGGCGTAGGAAAATTAATTCTTTTCAAACCATGGCAACAGTAAACAAAATATGACCACGAGCAATTCGAAGTACAGCAGAGCCTTTCAAGGGATTTTCTCCGTCCCGTGCGCGTATTTGTTTCACTTTTTAGCCTCTACTTTCTTTGAAAAATAAATAAATCGATGCTTTGCGTTGCGTTGTTGATGCGAGCGAATGGGCTTCTGATCCCTTCGTGCTTTCGGTTTAATCTAAAACTTTTCCCTTTCAGTCTCACTTTCTTGTGTCTTGCGTCTTGCATCTTGCCTGCTTTCTCTGCCGCCCTGATAAATCTGCTCTGGTGCCGATTTGAGACATTTTCTCCGCGTTTTGACAAACTTTGGCTGTTAAATGTCAGAATCATGTTTCCCTCATCTTCCTCATCTTCATAAGGAAACAACGTCAGGCCAGAGGATATGGCGTAAGGAGCCCGAGCGCGTAAACGTACGCGTACGAAAAATTCTAAATGCAGAAGCTGTGTTTCAAAATTTTCTTTGCTTTCTCTGCGTCTGCCGGCCGGGCTCGCATCGACTTTGGCAAGGTACATCAATATTATTGAGCCTTTCCTCGGCGCTACGCTTTCACTTTACGATCATAACACAATCCACAATCACACGCATGACGATTACTGCTTCGAGGATTGAACCGTGAAAATCGCACGGTGTGAGGACGACTTTAAGGGGATGTGAAAACGCTCAAGTACGGCGCACTCCAAGCAGGAAGAAGAATCTCTTTGATAGCGGAGACTCCGGCTGATCCTTTCTCCCATGTGCTTTCTTTTGTGTCCGCGCGCGCCGCGCTCTTCAGACTCGCGCCCGTGTAAGTGTAAGCGCCTTTTATTCCTCCTCCAAGCTTGGCTTGCCTTCAGTCTTGGGCAAGGATTTACTTGACTTTCAAAAACTCTTTCTTACTTGCGCAGGAAATACATCGCAAGCACTCGGGCCCATTAAGCGGTCAGGCAGGTAAATCGGGCTTGGCGCTAATTCAAGGCGTCTTGCCTGCGCCTGCCAAAATGTTATTTGCACGCACTTAAGTACGCAATGCATTTCATGCTGCACTGGAGCCGTGATCTGACAACGTCACGCGCGTGCTCGAGCGTGAGCTTAAATTCAAGTTGTCATGAACGAAGGCTTGGGATTTTAACTTTTAGTGGAACCACATCGAAAAGGGCAAGGCGTAGGGCGAAAGGGCCGATTTGTGGCTCCACTAAATGTTGCTGATAAATTTGCTGTCTTTTCTCCGGAGATCAATTCTGTCATCCGCAAGAAGTTCGCTGAAGTGACGAGCGAGCGACAGTAGAATGCAGTAAGATCTCGACTGAGAAAAGTACTGGATTAATAGGACCAGGAATTGAGTGAAAGTCAGCGTGATTGAATTTTTGAGCACATGGATTGCAGCGTGAAGTTGACATCGCGTCGCGTCGCGTCTTCGTACGCACCTGAATTTCTTTGATTGAGGATTTAATTGATTAAAGCTCCGGCAGGTCCTCCTCCACATTAAATCTCCGAACGTTTAAGTGGTTTCGATCTTTTGACCTGACCTAGTTTTCTGACGGCCGAGCTGGCCGAAGATTTGCTGGCACGGAAGAATCAATATTAACACTAACACGTTTTGTGCAAGCGCAGCAGCAAAAGTATGAAAAGGTTAATGACTTTTGGCTACGGCTACAACTTCATTTTTCTGCGCCCAATGAAGTTCAAATGAAAGAACGGAGCCGACGATGCCGCCGCAGTGCAGTGCACAGAAATCATTTGTTGGGCTCCGTGCGTAATGCTCAAAGAAGTTTGGATATTATAAGACACTTTCTGCATTATTATTGTTATAAAAGGATACTCCATTAGTGAAAGTATTAAGTTCATCATCATAAGCTATAACTTTAAAGCTTCTTTCCCTTCACGCGCCGCGCCGCGCCATTGGCGGCGAGGAATGCGGGCCTGAGAAGAAAAAAAATGTAGAGAATAAAAATCGTTTTAGACACTCAGCCCGGAAAGTGCTCGTGATTTGAGCTTGCGAACGGAGCCGGGGCTGCTCGCTCCATTGATGTATATTTCATAATATTCAGGCACTCGTGGCCAGGATTCAGACGGCTCGAGGAGATGAGACGGTCGGGTCGGTCACGGAGAAAGGCAGGCGGCACCGTCGTTGGCGTCGTCGTGTGACAGACAGACAGAAAAGTACTTCACGGACAAGAATGAAATAAAAAATATTATTTATAGTTTTATGTCTTTCCCCATTCCTTCTCCTTCACTTGAGTCTCTTCTCCCGCGAAGGCACGCGAGTACGCGCGCGAAAAGGAGTCTAATGACACTAATGAGAGTTTCACTCTCTTACTTTCACTTTCACTTTCTGCGCCAGGAACCCTGCGAAAGGATTTTTGGTTGTTATTCTTTTCATTATAAATTAAAAAGTCGTATTTGCCGCAATTTTTGCGAGGAGAGCCAGAATCTCTTTTCCATTCCTTCGCCGTGCCAGTGGTCGTAATGGAGCGGTGGTAAATAATTTCTAATTAGGGCGGCAGGTACAAAAGTTGAGCTCAAATCGAAGAATTTGGCATCGACAGCGCAAAATAGTTCTCAGGAGTTTGAGACCAGAAAACCTTAATTAGTATACTCGACTGGCTCCCTCGTAAAGTAGTGAATAAGCGTTGCTACGAGCCAAGGCGAGCGCTGCGCTGAGAGTGATTAATTTGATTAAACTCCGTATCAGACACACCACTAATTTAAAAATTATTCGTACGCAATTAAGGCGCTTTGGCATATTTCTTCTTCTAGGCGCGATTTTGCAGTAATGCAAAAAGATAATTATGAAATTGTCATAGGAGCCAAGCATTTCTACTTAAAGGCAATAAAAGTCGAATTTTGCGAGGAAAACGTACCAAACTGAAGTCAGCTCGCCCAGGAATTTCGCACCAGTGATTTTGATTTTGATTTCTGTAAGAGAAAGAAGAAACAATGTTAATCATAATTGCATCATTGCAAAAAGTGCAAGTAAGAAACTTGCTCACAGTTTAAACTTAGTTTGATTCGCATTTCAATTCGTTAAGGCCATTGCGATCTCAGCCCACTTGAAAGCGAAAGTTTTCTTAGCGTCATCCCATTTCAGTGGTTGAAAAATTGAATATTACGTGCGCTAGAAAGTGTTTTTGCGGCCGATATAAAATGTAGAGTGCCGTGCCGTTCATCATCGTCATCAGAATCCACTGCCGTAAGAATTATTTTATTATGACTTGGAAGAAACGAGAATGAGAAAAAGTTTGGTACAGTTGAGCAAACTGAAAGTTAATGCACCGCACTACCTTTCTTCTTCTTCTTCTTCTTCTTCTTCTCCCTCTCCTTTGTTCTTCTTGCACAGTAAGAATACGCGGCAGCGGCTCAGAAATTTTGTTTACAGTTACAGAGCAGAGAAAGCAGGCGGCCAATGCTTGTAAGCGATATCAACTGCCCTGTTGTTTTCCCTTTCAATTTAGGCTTTTTTGAAACTGAGTTAAGAGAAATCGTTAACACGCAGGCTTCTGTTAAGCAGCAAAAATCAAAAAATTCTGCAGTTTTTCCAAACCGAAGAAGAATCGTACATAAATCACAAAGCATCGTGCATCGCTTCGAGTTCGACTTGGCATAAACACAGCAAGAAGAAAAGTGAAAAGGTGCATTTACTTTCTTTGTTTTCAGATTATTATTATTACTAAAACTTATGGCTTGAATGGAAACTTTCTCCAACTTCTTTTGTTAACTGCTCACGAAAGACGAAATGCTGCGATAGTTATTATCGATATCAGAATTAAGAACTTATGAAAACACATGCCTCCGAATTCCTGTTCCTTATCGCGGTAAATGTTTTGCGGCCCGATTTCCCACAATTTTAAGAAGAAACTGAGCCGGACAGGAAACTATTATCCTCAAGAGTTAGAAACCACCTCTGAGAGGTAAAAATGCGAGAAGAGGCGGTTGGTAGTTGCGTAAACTTTCCAGCCGTGCCAGGCGCCAGCCAGATAAACAAGTCCGCAGTCATGCAATTTTGCACTCAGCATGAAATTCCTGTAATGGACAAAGTGTGTTTCTTTTCTGGTTTCTGCCCAGAGCCGTTTCTTTTCTCATTATTCAAATACTCGTACGTCGCGGCAGGGCCAAGCAAAGCAAATGGACATAAAAATCTGATTCGCGGTTCACAGTCGCAGTCCGAGAAATTCCGAGAGATAAGGCCTTCCATTAACCTTGCAGCAGCCCGAAGGTCAGTCGCCGCAATTAAAAAGCAAGCAAGAAAGAAAGCTGGCAGGCAAGGCAGTGAGAGCGCGCGCTCGCACGTGCCTCTGAAGTACGAACAAAGAAAAACAATGCGTACGCGAAAGCGTAAATAGCGTGGAAAGAGACGCGTTTGTAAGAAGTCAATTTCCATAGACGAGACGAGATGAGTTTATGGCGGTAGCGCTTTCTCGCAACTTTCTTTTCCATCTTCTTTGCTCATTTCATTTAAGCTTTTAAGTTGAAGCGTAACGCAATGAGCTCCTACACAATATCGGTTACATTTTTCTATTACGTTCGATTATTACAACATCCCATTTTGTGTAGCAGAAACTTTTGTCTGTCAGTCTCCTTCCTCTGCGCCTTTTATGCAGTTTTCCATGCATTCACACTCCAACAATTTCCAGCCGCCACGGCCTCTTTCTTCAGCGCTTGGTGCGGTGTTTCCCCTCAAACTCACTTTCTCTTCCTTTCTTCTTCTCTTCTCTCCTTTCGCCTTTCGCTTGAATGGCGGCACGGCAAGCAGAATGAATGCAGCTCGCGTTTTTATTCCAAAGTGCAAAAATGCGGTGAGTTTTCTCGTGAAGAAACGACAACACTGAATAAAAAGAAACTGCATTTGCCTTTACTTAAACATTCGTTTTACTCACATTTCTCTTTTTTCTCGTCTTAATTCGATTGTTATTCGTCATTCGTACTTGGATTCCGTTTCCCACTCGACTTGTCTGCTGTTTGTCATTAGTGGATGATGGACGACTTTGTTTTGTGGATTTGGATTTTCGCAAAGTGTAGGTAGCAATTTTACGTAGGAAATTTGAAGTCGTATACATTTTACTTTAGCCTTCACTTCACAGGATCAGGATTGAGTCTTGAATGGAAAGATAAATCTCAATACCTCAAACACAAAACCCACCTTCAAATCAGTTTTATCCAAATGTAAGTGCAAAATTTATGAAATGCGACCATGCGAATTGAAAATCTGCAGATTCCCAGGGAGCGCAAGCACAAACTTGGTTAATGATTGAAATTTGTGACGCCAACGCACAGGCGAGTGGGTGAAACTTTAGTCAAAAGTTGATATTTTGGAGAAAGAGGAAGGCCTGTGTTTGGCGTTTAAGTTTGTGAATGCCTGGAAAGTTCATTATGTAGGTGTTGCTTCCGCTTACGCTTTCTCTTGCCTTTTGCTGTTGGTCGCTGCTTACAGGCAGTCATGCAACAACCACTCGGTTTCTGAGTTTGATACGGACATGAAGTATGGCCACATTCTTTCGAAAAGTTTTGCAAGAAAGCAAAAAATTCAAACGCAACGTAAACTTCAGGGGCGAAGCGTACACGGCAATTGGGCAGTCAGGCCCAGAATGAACCACATGCAACATCATTAAAAACACTTTTCATGTTTTCCAACTTTTTATACGAAAAAAGGAAATCATACTACAATCTAAGAAAGTGGGAAAGAGGGAAAGAGCAGCTTGGCCTGAAATTGAGTCGAGGCTCGCGAAGAAGACGTTATTCGGTTGCCTACCCCGGCCGCCTGACTTTTAATGCGGAGGTTTTGTTAAATACACAAAAATTACTTTTGTAATATAACACCGCTCATAAATTTCCCAGCGTCAACGTGAAACCGTCAAATGGCTGCTACGCTGCGGCATAAAGCTTGATTTTCCCCATCGAGATTACGCCAACGCCAAAAGCTAAAATCATGGCTGTAATGAAAATGAAATGGCAAAGGCAGGCAGGGCAACTTTTGCTTTTAGTTACTGATAAGCAAGCATTTGCGTAGATATTGACTTGGAGTTAATGTTAAACGATCCAGCGAAAGCCGTGCATTTTATGAAGGTGCTTAAGTGTATTTGTGCAGAACGCAACGAGCGACGAGTGATTTCTGTCCACGCGCTCGCCACTCACTCCACTTTTTATGACGTTATTTACCTTTCGTCCGGCAATAAAGTAAAAATTCTTGTCACACGGAGTGTTTCCGTGATTTTACATTCGTCCGGACGGAATTCACGGCTGAGTAAATGAAGAAATACACCAATCCGCCAATACGCGATGCTCTTGCGATGGCGATGCGATATTCGCGGGCTTAAAATTGTTTCCGTGTTGGATTAACGCTAATACTTTATTTATTGTTTGAAACAGTTCGCATTCGCATACGCAATTTCGCATGCGCAATACAGACTTAATTTGAATGAGCTGCACAAGCTGCTATAAAGGGGATCCCTTTTAATGAGGGGAAAAGCGAAAAGTGATCCGAGAATCCAATCCGGGCTTTGACAAAACCAAGAGCACTTGACTCGAATTTTCTTGGATCATGCGGGCTCGAAGCTTGAAGGATTCTCCAGCAGCAATTCAGCACCCGCATCAAAGCGAAAGCGCTAGCATCGCATCCCAGCAGCAGCGAGACAAGACCAAAAGACACTCGACATGACGCGCTGCAAGTTGAATGTTCGTTCTAAGCTTCGACGGTGAGAAAGTCAGGAGTCTCAGGATGAAATTTCAGTTTACTTCAAAGGCAAACAACGAGAAGCAGAAGAAGATTGAGGTCAACCAAAAAGCAAAATTATTCAACAAGTTAGAAACAACATTTCGAGTGAAGAAGCCGGGCGGACAGGCAGGCGGGCTCAGTATGCGAGAAAAAGTATAAAAAAAGTTCAAGTTCTCGCAATCTCGCATATTTGAGCGCGTACTTTCATTCATTCATTTACGTAGTATTATTAAACAAGTCGCAGTCGTCCTCGCACTTTGTTGTACTTACTCTAAATTATTCATTCCCCTGTGGGCGAAGAGTGCGTGCCCTCATCGAGTAATGATGCGAAGAGGCGAGGCGCTTTTTAATTAAATGGGCTCCTCAATTCAAAATTTACAATTTCATTTTGCTGCTGAGCCGGGTTGGTCGGTCCGACTCAATTTGGCACGGGAAGACACGACCAATTACGAGGGTCAAAAGTCGCCGTCCTTTTCGCAGAGTTTTGCATTTCATCTTGTCGTTCGAAAGAAATGGGACAATAGTTGAAGGGGAAACCATCAAAGTGCGGTTGTACCTGCTGAAATTCACTGCTGCGCACGCGCGCGCACGATCTTCCTCCTGATTTAAATTCAAATATTTATGTATACAGAGGATCATCCCTTTTTTGCAAAGTTCAAAGGAAGTACATTTATGGGCCTGTGTGCTTCACAGCACGAAAAGAGAAGAGAACGCAAGACGAGCGTTCGCACGCATTTTTCCAGCCAAGATTGAATTGCGCGGGATAAACCAGCCAAATTCATATGGTACACAAATCATAAGGTTAAAGTTACTGAAGCATCAATATGATTTCCTCCTTTACAGCACTCCCGTACTCGTTTTATCCCAAATTTTGCTTAACTTTCTCTCCGCTCCGCTTTCTCTACTCCATTGTACATAATATATTTCTCTTTCGGGTTACATTTTTCTAAATTTGGAACGGGACTGCTACCGCTGTTATTACGGCTATGATTATAAAATACGATGGATCCAATGCACTCGCAAAATGCTCGCAGTAGCGTAATATTGTAATATTGTGTACATGCCGCATTTAATGTCTTTTGCATGCCTGCGCCGTTTTGTTTTACCGCAGTTTGCCTTTTGTGGAGCGGTGAAGTCTTCCTGTGTGTGCTGGCTGCTGCATTTTCGGCCCAGCAGCCTGGAACAAAATGCATGCATAACATTTGCTTTCCTTTTCAAAACCTTGCCTTGCCAGTTTCAGTTTCGGTCTTAGCCCAGCGTTATATTCTGCACGACGCTGCACTGTTTCGCGATACATTTTAGTTTTAGTCGTCGTAGTAGTCTTCCATTGCCTGGCCTTGCTGAATTTTCCAAATTTTTATGTCGCACTTTCGCATTCTTATCTGATGCCCATGCTTATGTATCCTACGTATTTCTGGAGTAACAAGCAGAAACTTTCATAATTTGAAACTTTTCCGTAGGCCATTCGCCATTTCGTACGTGGAACCTCATTTCGACCCGAATATAAGTTTAATGAGCGGGACCAATTAACTCAATGCCTAATACGCGTTTCGTGGTGGCTCGGCGGAGCTGATTTCTTTGTGGCGTAACTTCGGCGGCGGTGGTCTTCCTTCTCTTCCCTGCATTTTTCGGATTGTTTCCTTGTACTCCGGCCACACATGCAAAATGTGTTAGTGTGCTAACATAAGGTAACCTTCTGCCTGCCCCATCACTCGAGACTTAAGAGTCACAGGCGAGTTCGGTGTTGCAAACCTCATCCTGGAGTAACATGCATTTTCTCAGAGTACAGGGTGGCTGTCCAATGATGCACTCGCTGTGCAGCGTCTGCGTCTCCTTTTTCCTTGCTACGTCCCGGCGTCGAACTATGACATAGAAATGTATAGTCACCTTCTTCCCTCCTCGCCGTAAACAAGACAGGACATGAACGTGGCAAAGTGTAACGTCAACGTGAGTGCGAGTCGCCAGCTTTCATTCTTCGTTGCGGACGCCATAAAGTCATTCACAAGCGAGCTGTCGGACTGGATGCACGTCTCGGTTTTGCAGCAGTGAGTTTTTTGCTGTTGTGAATTCTATCAGTCATCCGCACCGAGCAACAGTGCGCGTTCTCGCCCGTCCGCCAGCGTTGTCGTTAATTTTTTGGGTCCACCAATTCTCAGCATATTCCAAGATGGCCATGCGACCAGAAGGTTCTAAAATCCTCGTAGGACGACTTTGTGACCAAAGTGCCACGTCACTGCTTGGTTTCAGAGTTCTTTTAGTAGACTTGTACTACTACTACGAAGATCCCATCTCCAACGAGCTGGACAGTTTCGACCCATGTCTTCGTCAAGAACAACCTGTACTGGAAGAAATGGAGCAGCTCGCTGGCCTGGAATTTGGAGAGGCTCCCGCCCAGCAGTAGCCGGCAAATTCGACCAATCAGCCGAATTTGCCAGCTGCACCAGTAGCACCAGCAAAGAAGATCAATCGACAGCGAAAACCCACCATGTTAGCCTTTGATTGAATGTAAGGAGGAAGTAATTTATTACGTCGCATGCAAATACATGCAAACGGGAGCCCGTGGCTGCTGCAATTTCCATGTCCGAATCACGCACGCTCGCACGTGGCTCCCAGAACGTGGCGATCAATTCGGCATTTGGCGTATGGTCGAGCTAAATGCGAATGTAATGGCGAATTCCATCGGCAATCGACTCGTTTCGAATTCGTTTTTGGCTGGAATTGGAAATGTGGCCAAGCCAGTCACACATGTGTAAATAAATGA
This sequence comes from Mesaphorura yosii, assembly GCA_009869945.1. NCBI lineage: Eukaryota > Metazoa > Arthropoda > Collembola > Poduromorpha > Tullbergiidae > Mesaphorura > Mesaphorura yosii. The sequence continues at coordinate 103,649 of WIXG01000201.1, forward strand.
AGGCAGCAAACTGCCACACACCTGGACACAGCACAGCTTTGGGCTTTGTTCTCGAGTATTTATTTTTCACACTGCGTGCTGCCCCTCAAAATGGTTCAGATTTTGGTAAGTATTTTTCTTTCCTCTTTGAAGTATGTAAAGTATTTCTATTTTACCCTTTTATGTCTCCCGAGTCAATTCCATTGCTTTCGTCCGCATTCACACCCAACGGAAACTGCGCTCAGCTCAACTGTCTTTGCAATGCGATACAGCAGCAAGGCACCAGCTGGAGACCGCCTTTACCGTGCCTTCTCTTTTGCCAAACAAACAACGTCGTCAGGAAATAAAAGTCAGGCTCAGAGTGTAATTTACGTCGCACTTTAAACCTGGTCAATTTGTTGTTCATTATTTTGGAAAATATGGCCAAGCAAGCCTGTGTGCATCGTGTTTGTCTTGCAAACAATTTATTATGCAAATGAGATCAAGTCTGCGTCTGCATTTGAGCTCAATTATTCCCACCGCACAAAACACAAAAGTTGTTTGAATGAGTTGAGCATCCACTTCAGACTTCAGCAGCAAAACGCGCAAAACGTGTGATGGCAGCCAAACAAGTATCGCATAAAAATTTATGGGAGCAACATTATCTTGTTTGGGATCAAGCCGGACCCATAATTGTCAAGATTCCGTCGTCCGCGAATAAAAATTCAGTTTCAGAAGGCTATTCAAACGCAGCACCCTGCTTGCAGTATCGTGTATCGTACAATTTTATGCCATGTGTCCGACTGAATGTGTCCAGAGTGCATTTCCAAGAAATTATGCACTTTTGCCATCGCTGCTGCTGTTTTCATAAACCCTGCTCTGCTTCATCGTGAGTGTTTTCATCCCTCGTGCTGCTCCGCTGCGCTCTGGTCGTCCTGATTTCCGTCTTCTCTTTCAGTCGTCGCGTCGTTATGAATCATTAATGAAAGTGAAGTGAGTCCAATGACATAAATACGTCCACGCCTACGAACAAATAACCATTCCACGGTTCATCTCATTCTTAAAAGATGATACGCAGACCAGCAAAGAGCAGCTAAAGAATTTGGTGCTGCTCCAAAATATCCTTTCCTTTCCTGCGTGGACATTTCTCACACTCAAACATAGCCGTGAGGGTGACTTTTTGTTTGCCGCAGTGCAAAAGCGAGTCATAGACTAGACTAATCATATTAACGATTGATAAATGCCTGCCCGAAATACAAAATTAAAGTCATTTGCCGTGACGCCGTGTCGTACAGAATAGGAAAACTTGCTCGGCGATGTTTTGTAAACTCCGATTGTATTATGTGACCAGTGAAGGACGGAAATAAACCTATTGATTCTATTAAACCATTAAACCAGCAGTGCAGTGCAGCAGCCCAGCGCTGCTGTCATGAAAGTTTCATTTCTTTGCTGGGTGCCGGTTTGTCGCTTAGACGCTGGAGCGGCGTAAGTGTAAATGGCAATGGCGTGTAGCAGCCATCGCCATTGCCGGTAATTAAGTGGCGAGGATGGGAAAACGTTCCGGCTCCGGTTGGAATAAACTTCGCTTCACGGGCAGAACACAACAAGTCACTTAGTCACCGACAATTCAGCAATAAGTAAGCAATAACGTCACGTCCTTGCCTGTCGTTCATTGATTAAAATCGCACAGCGCCTTTTCTCCTGACCTTTCAACAAATGAAAGGCACATACGCCATTTTATGTCGCAATTAAACGACCCAAAGATTAAAATATGCGATCCGATCTCAATTGGAGGTTTAATAGCAACGATCAAACCGATTTCGACGACTCGATTTGAGTTCTCTGACCCGTGCTTGATTTCCTTTTTATGTGTTGTGTGTCAACAGCAAAATTGAGGCGATTGGCTCTAAAAATGCTCGTATTTGCACACCAAACATAAATACGCACTTTGCCTGGCTGCAATGAAAACCTTCGGCAAGGCCTTTGCCTTGCTTTTGCCCGTGTTGTTGGCCTCCAAAAATTCTCGCATGGGGATTTTTCTGCTTTACTTCAACTGCGAAGTGAGGATAATTTGTCATTTTAAGGTAATATAATATTTAGTCATTCATCAAATCAGCAGTTTCTGGTTTCTGAGACCGTGCCGTTCAGACTCGAAGAGAGCCCACTGAGCCCGCAATTTTTACTTTGTAGCCGTCGTTATGATGTCTTGTCAGTTTATGCCGCAACGTATTTATCACTCGGGGCAGATTTCCTTCAGAGAAAGTGCTGACTGAGTGAGAGATGAGGAGACGAAAGCAGCGTCGTTCAAGTAATCGGCAAAGTTTGGATATTAACTCATTCCGTACAAGAAAAGATGAGAAATTGATGAGATGAGTTTAGAACGTGGTTTCATTTTTAAGCTGGCCAAATGTAAGCTTGTGCCCTGCGAGTGTGGCTGCCGCTACAATTTTGCAATTGGCGACGGAGTTCGAGCTGCCCACTTTGGTCGGCCGACGCTTCACGCCTGCCTGCCTGGCGAACCATCGCAGCGCATAAACATTATATGCATAATTAACGAGGGAGAAGTAGTTTTATAATAATAACACTAGTACAAGATTGGCCTGCACATATGCACTGTGTGGCGTGGCAGTGACGGTCTTCTCACCACCGAACTCCATTATAAATTTCTTGGGCAAAGTAGCCGTATTATTCTGGCTCGTGTATTGGTGGCCGTAATCGAATTTCCACGGAGAAATGTGCGGCGCGAGTCCTCTGATTATATTTATACGGAGCTCGAAGTCGCCGCACCGTACAAGTTCTGTCCAGATGGGCTCTCTGCGTTTCTCTCCTGCGACTGCAACTGCAACTGCTGGAACTTGTTACATTCAACAACAACAAACGGAGTAACCGAAGGGCAGGCCGCCCTCACTTTCCTGGTTTCTGTTTCTGCTTATTAGCCGGCAGTCGTGTGCGTATATTTATTTCATCCTAATGGATTTTCGGTTCAATCTACTCGGCCTGGCCTGCCTGCATCAACACAACCACGCAACGTTATGTTGTGCTGGAGAACGAAAAGCGCGTCCACGTCCGCGTCAGCCTTCCTGCTGATGCCTCTTTGCGGCTTACGATGTGAGTCTTCTATGAAATCTAATATATACATTTTCACGAGCAAAAGTGGACGAGTAACAAAGCTCAAGCCTATGCCCGTACCCGAAGGCAGCACACCTTATGATAATCATCATTTATATCGCCATCGCCAAAGCCGCCGTGCATCTCGCACATTAGAAAATTAGTTGCCCAGGAGACACGTAGCCTCCGTCGCGAAAGGAAAAGACGTCCGAATCTTATCCGGCATGACAAGTTTTCATTACTCGAAGAGGAGCGGCGGAGTCTTGAAAACCCTCCGTGACACGTGGCGCGGCTTGCTTTTCGCGAGCGACCTTCTTTTCGCAAAACTGGAACGCTCCCATTTTTGGCACGTTCACGCCATCAAATTAATTAACGAGAGAGGCAGGCAGGCAGGCAGGCTCTTGCTTGCTGATTTGCTCTGTAAAGTGAAACTTTGTTGCGAAAGTTGGAGTTTGAATTTCCTATATATGCTCCTTTAATTTCAAGTGGACACTGCCAAGCCAATACCAAAGCTAACGTTCCGAATTTCGAAGTCAATCGGATTTGCATACGTGGGACCCATAAATAACGGGCGCTTGGTGTCGCTCTCGGCGGGCGTGAGAGCATGAGAGTCTCTCGTGAGATTGATCCGAGTAGATTACCCACCCATTTTGCGTTCGCGATTGCGTTGGCCGACTCAGCCGACCAGACAACTTTTTCACATAACTCATTCTCGATACAAAAGGAGAGCAGGAGCAGATAAGCACAACACGACGAGACTGTAATCAAATTACAAACTAAATCAATGCAGGGCAGAAGAGGAGCAGAAGAGTGAGAGACTCCGATTCTGTCCAGATTCCGTTCCTGCTAAATACTTCCTGTCTCTCCGCTTGCACTTCTCGGCGCTCAGCAGAAGAGCCGTGCAAACTAAATACGTAATAAAGCACGAAAACAGAGTTTGGCACTTTGCTCTTTTTGTTTTTGCGTTTGCTCTTTTTTCCAAATACTCGTACGTGCAGTTCCCAAACAGAATGAGACATTTTCCCATGCCCGCCCGCCTGCCCTGTCCGGTGAAAGTGAAAATGAGAGCAGAGGGACTTTCTCCGTGCGTGTTGCAATGCAACAAAATCGCGAATCGCGTTCGCGAGTAGAAAGTGCGCAGGAGTGCAACACAGAAAGGACAAAAAACGGCGGCAGAATTGAATTGCTTGGCATGGCTTGGCTATAGGACACATTTAATAAGGCCGAGGCTGTATTTAGCATTTATTTTTCAGTTTTTGTACATCTCTCCGGAGGAAAAGAGAAATGCAAAGGCAAGAGAAAGAGAAAGTGCGAGTGAGGAGGATAATGATAACTGCACCAGCCGACGATGCACATTTGGAATGAGAATATTACTGCAAAACAAAAGTGGTATTATTACAACTGTCGTATTAAAACTGAATTAAGCGTCACTTTATTTTCTCTGCCGAGGATTTCTGCGTCTGCTTCTGCTTCTTCTCATCGTTGCTGCGCCCATACAACGTTGTTGCGAATTTATTAATCTTTTAATTTGTCTCTTATTATTTTTGTTCCAGTGCGCCCATGAGTTTGCTGGAATAAAAAAATCCTGCAGACGTGAAAAGCTCTCAGTCTCAGTTCTCAAATTACGCGATTCAAAAGAAATTAGGTCGGCGGAGGATCGGAAGCAAGTGTGCGGAAGATTGGCGATTGGCGCACGTAATCTCCCATTCAATTCAAGAAAGCTTAATCGCTCAACACATCTTTTCAATTCAGATCCGTCGTCATTCATTAGAATCAGTGATTCACCGCTACTGCTGCCGCTGCTGTTGCTTTGTGAGAGGATCGGCCGGAGAAAGGATTTCTTTCATTGCCTCCCGCTTCATTTCCTTCACCCTTCAACTCATATTTGTAACTCGCAGATGAGTTAAGACCCGGAAGAAAAACTGATACGTTATTCTATTCATCAAGTCGTCGTCGGAGCTGCCGAGCATTGTAGAGCAGCGAAAAGGAGAGAACGAGAGAGAAGTGAAGAATGGAAAGAAAAGAAAGACACAGAAAAGGAAGGAAGACATGAATTATATTTATGTTTCAGATTTTGGTATTTATACGACCGTTCACGGCCGGCGAGCTCCGCTGCGTCTCGACACGGCACTGCACTGCAATGAACAGAAATGAATTCGAGCTCCCGCATTCTTCAACACGAAACACGGCTGGTTTCTTGTGTTCCAGCAGCAGCCTGAGAACGTTGTGTACGTTGTCTCTGCTTCCTACCCTTTGCAAAACGGCAAGACCAAGAAATGCGAGACACAGCCTTCGCTTTTGCTGTTGCTGGTGCTGTTGCTTGTATGTGTCGGTGGTTGCTGGGATTAAACGCATTGCCCTTCGTAAATTACGTAAAGTGCCTTAATAATTTGGTCGACTGGAGAAATGCAAACGAGAAATGATTTATGCCGACTGCATAAATTGGCTGAAATTAGATGTCGACGTCGAGTCGCGATTGAGATGTGGAGCAATAAATGCAAAGAACACGGCAAATTACATACGCTGTGTTCTGCTCCTCTTTCAATTGCACTGCCCTGATTGCAATCAAATTAACTCGTGTATTCGACTTGGACGGGCAGACAGGCAGAGAAAAATGACTTACATTTGTCATTCTTTGTCTATTACATAAGCACTTTATTCATTGCAGTAAAGTAGAGTGAAAGGAAAAATGCGTGCCGTTGCGTTGCGTTGCGTATTGAATGAATGAAGAGCAGCAGGTCTCGCAAGCGCAGAATGCCATAATAAGATTATGTAAACAGATAAGACGCTGCTTGTGCTTGGAAAGGCAAGCGCAGAGAAGGTAAAGACACTTAAATGCGAATTTGAATGTGAAGAGACGAGGATGACTACATTTCTCATTTCTTTCCCGACTGCTATTTTCACCTGACTGACCGTCTGCAAAATTTGTACGGCGCGCTATCGCTGATTAAGTTGCCCGCGCCCCGTGAATGATTGCGTGGCGTTTCGTGATGAGTTTCTTACGATGAGAATTTGTAGACTGATTAATTCCTAGCGCCGCCGCAACCGACGACAGACGACAGACGAGGCGACATTTTAATACACTGCGCACGTAAATTATAACGCGAGTGTTTGTGGCAGGCGGGCCAAGACGAAGAAATATGAATGTGATGCGTCTTATTTCCTCGTTTCGTACTTCTGCATTCTGCTTCTTTTATTCAGGCGAGCCGTCGTGATGTATCACTCTGTTATCAGCAACTATTCCAAGTCGCTTATTTGCACATGTCATACACGAACTGAATATTGAAACATGTGTACAATTTCTTCAGAAAGACGAATTGCCTGCCTGGCGCGCGCTTTGCTATTGCTTTGAGAGAGTAAAAGCAAAAGTGGCAGAGAAAGAAGCGGGCGAAAGCTGAATACACAAACACTCTTGATCGCTTGTAGCTTGTACAATTGAAGGAAAGAACTCGCATTACATTTACATTCAAAGTAAATGAACCAACATTTGTTTGAGGATATTCAAGCTTCATTCAATCCAATCGACCACCAATCGAGCAATTGCATTGCAATTGCCCATTAACTATTAATACTCGCACTAGAACTGCATTCTATTTTTTATTTTGAATAACAACACATTGCGTGGGATCACGAATTCAAGACGAAGGGCCATGTGCGTTTTCCTGCTCTTCGGTTTCGTGTTTTCAAGTCAAGTGCGACTTGACTTTGAAAATTTGGAATTCAGAAACCACATTGCCATTGAAAAAAGTTGTCTTCAATCGAGGAACACTTCAGACCGCATCTCATTATTATCTCGCCTGTTTCGAAAACTATAAAACTACGCACAGGCACAACCATTTGATTGAGATTGCCCAGAAATTCGACTGCGCGCTTGGTACTTTCATTCATTTGCCAGTCAGTGGACGTGGACTGCAATTGACGATGATGCACGACCGAAGCAGCATCATGCATGTATGTTTCTTCAATTCCAATTTCGCGTGCTCAGGGCTCCGGCCAGCTTGTTTACACAAACAATTATTATGATGCTCACGAAGACGAGGAATATCAAACAGAAAGAGCAGAATACCTCAATCTAATTTGTTTTTCCATTCACTACGCTACGCTAAACTTGTGGCTTGTACTCTGCCTGTGACCATGCCGTCTCCGTCTCTATTACGCATTGCATCATCTGATGCTTTTTCCACAAAACATTATAATGAGAAAACTAAGAAAAAACTTAATTTATATTCAGGCTTTCATTCGTCAGAGCCGCAGTCGTACGAGAACGAGAACGAAGGAACGCATACGAATGGGCTGCTCTCCACCCTTAAAAGCTAAACCAGTGTAAAGAAAGTTGTTCTCAATTTTCGCAGTGAGAAATGTGTAAATGTCAAGCAGTTCTCTATATTTTTCTTACTAATTTTGCACCAATAAACTTATTCCAGGTGGGCAGAATTTGAAAGAATTCGATTGAGTCGACGAACGTCGCAAGCGACAAGGGAGCATGCATGAAATTTGCTGCATGCATGCTGTGTCCAAATTAATTACAACCACTGCCGCACCAGCAGCAGCACGTGATAATTAATCTTGATTTATTGCTGTGCCTACCAAACAACAAGTTATCTGATCAGAAAATTACCGCGAGTGGCGAGTTGGCTAATTGAAGAGCAGAAATTTTGGGCGTGGCTTAGCGTGAACGCCGAAAGAGGAGGAGAGAAAATTGCAAGCCCAATATGCGTACAAAATATTGCAATGCAGTGGCTGATCAAGGAAAGGAAGTGAGTTTTGTTAAATATGAACAAATTGCCACCGAATTGGATCCGACCACGTACTCATATGTACATGGCTGGTTGGACTCCTTCTGTTATTAACATTTCTATTCGTATTTGTAATATGGAATGTTCAGTGTTCACTCGCGTGCATGCACAACGAATAAAATTTGGTTAAACACACAAACTCTTGCACCAGTCTTGTGCCTCTGCCTTGACATGTCATAAATAAATCCGAGGGTTAATGAAATCTTCATTTCACTTGTATTCGTATTCCATATCATTAAACTGAAAAACCGCAGAGCAGAGAAACTATGTCGAAAGCTTTGGTAAGCTCTTCAGTTCACTGCGGCTGTGGCTGCCACGCAATAAGCAATAAGCTGGAAGTCATGCTGTCATATTGTTCGCATTCGCGTTATGATCCAGCGCAGCGCAGTGCAGCGCACAAAATGTGTACGTGCTGGATCACTCACACTCCGCATTGGCACTGCTTTCTGGAGCACCACACGCGAATTTCTGTAAATATATTGCGCGTAACGAAACTAATTTGTTTATTTGCTTGTAATGCGTGTACTTCAAAAATCCGTGCAAAAATGCAGTGCAGATGCACTTACACGTGGATCTCGTATGGATACGGTGGCTAATAAAAGCTGTACTGCAAACAATACGCGTGTCGTGCTTGTTAGTGGCAGACGCATTATTTCAGGGTAGCTGTGGCCTTTAGCCACTGCAGTTGCAGTGCGGTGGTCGTAAAAGTAAAAGCAGAACAGAACAAAGCGCAGAAATTGCAGGAGAAAGTTGCAGCAGGCATTCCACGGACGCTGACGCACATATGTTGCGTAATAAGAGTTATTATTATTACGTCCGTGTAGTTTATTAAATTGTTTGGTAAAACGAGAGAAAAGAGGAGAAAGAACAAAGTCAGGCGAGCGGAGAAGCAGCACTGCCACCGCTATCAAATTTATAAGTTCGCTTAGCAGCAGCAGCCTAGCGACTCAGGCAGTGCAGTGGCAACGGCCAGCCAACCAAGACCTAATGGACGTACGTACGGAATTAGATATAAGCTAATGACCACCACCGCTGATTTGTGACTACCCAGCTCAACTTTCTCCTCGCTTTCCACTAATTCGTCCACTCGCCGCGTCCGCTGCATTCGCTGCTCTGACTCGGAGCAGAAGAGAAGAGAGTGACTTCCATTCTCTCATAAATAAATTATTTAGTTGAAATCACTCATTATTTATTCCACTACTTTGGCGGTGTACACGCACAAACGCGAACGAGGCGAAAGCCGAATGTAGTTCAGAGTTCAGCATGTTGACTTTTTGACTCCTCTTGCAAAGTCGGACCCGGCAAACAAAAATATTTGTGTTTCGCAATGATTTTGATGAATACATGTACTCTACTCGAGTCATGTTCATGTTTGCAATTTGAGTATCAACATTCTCTGAGCACAAATACGTACATTGGCCGCAGTGAAAGCAATTCTAGTCTAAAATTAGCACAACATTGCCAAGCATAGTGTCAGGCTAATTTTCACGAGTTGAAATGCAAGTAAGTGGATGTATACAAGCAATTTAGTCACGGGAATTAACAAATCGCAAAAATTTGACCTGTCATTTTCGACTACAATTACGCCACGCATAAATTACGATTTGCGCACAACCCTGCGTTAAGAATCATTCATCTTTTTAACGTACGCGATGTTTTAATGCGTGTGCGCATGCGGAAATGTGAATTCGAAGATATTAATATCTCAACACTTTTGCTGTGGAAGTCATTACATTGCTGCTTTTATACGTGTCGTCATAATAATAATATTCAGCAAATGGCAAAAGCCACTGCACGCATCAATTTCTCAAACTCGAGCGTGCACTTCAAGACAAGACACAAGAAGAAGACGAAGATGTTTATTCGTCAAGCCAGCCAGAAGATTTGATCAGGCTCCAAATTCTTATGCATGTGGTCGGGTCTTAATCTTCAGTAATGATTCGTCGTAATTTTCCATTTATGACAACTCGAGAGCAGAGTCGAGATATTTACGTTTTACAAACAAAGATAAAAAGGACTCTTGAGAAAAATATGATTCTTGAATGTAAACATTTTGCCTTGTTTGTTGCCGTTGTCGCTCAGGCAGAATCTTCGATTGGACAACAATAAGACGCAGAGCTCTTGAAATTATAGGCAGCAATTCGGTACCAGCCAATAACAAAATTGACAAAGAAACGATGAAATTCAGTATCAGCATTCTCTCTAACATCCTTTGTATTTGGGCAACAGGCTTCATGCTTATCAGTTTTTAGTCGTCATCAGTTTTTTTTTTACCAAACTAGTTGCTATTTGGAATTATGGGCATCAGAAAAGCGTCGCCAATTGGCCAATTTCGGCGAGAAAGTGAGCCAGTTACTTGGATTTTCACAGATTTTTAAATTAAACAAAGTGTGACGCGTTGGCGACGCATCGCGATTAAATTTTGACTGAACAAAGCACAGCAATTTGGTGATTATGATTACAGCTTGGCTGCTTGAACCTTGATTCCTACGCATTAAATACACAAATGACTCAGCGGGTTCACACGAACGGCCGAAAGTGATTTATGTCGAGAAGGTATAGCGAAATATAATTGACAGTTACATAAACAGCAAAGTTACGAGTAGTATAGTATAGTGCAGTCACATTAAAAGGGTTGACGTTGACATTGCAGCAAATGAATGAAACATGAAATACGCTGCTGAACTGCTGAGGCATGGAATACATAATTACTAATTAAATTAGACGCATCTTCTTGCATCTTCAATTTAGGACGCTTGCCTGTTTTCTCGGCTCGGCGAAAACAGCAATCGACAATCAGCAAACAACCAGCAGCAATGAATAACAAATATTTATGCCTTGTCAGGACTCCGCGTCCACGCCGTTTGTCGGCGAACTGTCCCACATGCACGTGTGCTGCGGTGTATATTGTGAATTAAACTACGTGTAAACAGGTCAAAGACTCATACATTTGAGCCGCAGCCACGTACAGGCCATGTATGCAAAGCAATTAAAGGAGAATCCATTCAGACCGCAAAATTTGGCTTGTGTGTTTGTGTTCACAGTTGTGTTTCTCGTATTGATTATTTTGGCTTGAATAAAACAGCAACAGCTCAGTCAATTTGAGATTGAGCACAATTGCAAGCTTCTTCCGGTTTTGCATGCTGCCCTTTTAATTGCTTAGCTCCACTTTCTAACCGGGCTACTGGGAGTAAAAGGAATTTCATGTTTCTTATACGCGTGTTTCGGTAATGCATGCCGCATGCACATGCAGAGAGCGGCAATTAGCTGCAATATTACTAAATTGCTAGATTGCTAGTGATGCACTCACAATTTTCGGGTTTTCGATTTCGAATTTTCATGTTTGCATACTATAGCGGTAATGGCCGACCGTATCGAATCAAATCGGAGATCGATCGAGATCGAGAAATATTCTTTCTATCTGGAAGGCGAATGACGAAAGACGAAGAAGGAAAGGACAAAGAAGAATGAATGCGATTAATCTGTGCTGTGGCCAGGCCATGTGCAACCTCCACAAATGACATTAGTCAGGGTTCAAGAAGCTTGTATAAATTCAGTTAAGTATCACATTTCATCATAAACAAGATCTTCTCCAGCCTTCGCCACGCACTCGTCCACGCACGTTCACGTCAAATGCACGATGTGCTCAGATAAAAAGCGATAATCTTGGTCGAAAATTATTTCGATGTGTCTTCTGTCTCGCGCCACCAGCGCAGCGACTGCACGAATGTCATATGTCAACAGCGCAGCGAAGCATCAGCGTCAGTGCCCGCGCGATTCATTCATTAAGCGCGTTGTTGTAAGATTTCAGCAGCTCAGCTTCGTTTTAATGAACACAAAAGTTAAACACACAAGTTAATTTAATATTTTGACGTCTGCAGGCGCGGCTTAATTTATTTATATTCACCTTATTGCTCGTCACATCACTCATTACTGTGTTAATAACACGGGCTGGGCTTAAATTATGTGATTTTATTCCGACTCATAAATTCTTCACATAAAACTCATGTTCGTGTTTGATAACTGAAATTGTATCTCATAAATTCGTGTCTTCATGATTCATGCATTCAGCGAATAATAGTCTCATATTTCATTTAATTAAGTTCGCATAATGCAAACAAATTAATGTAATTTGTGCCCACACTTTATTTGTGCCTTTGGAATTCCTGGCAATACGAATGGCAAGACACGGCCTGGAGTATTACGTACACATGATTTTGACGTATGAAGAAGATTGCTCCTAAAATGCAAAGTGATAAAGATCACAACAGTAATGCAGTCGTTAATCTGCATGTCTGCCAGGTTCAAAATTGGACTGGTCCCTCACTGGGAAGTATAAAACTCACGTAAAAAGAATGTAACGTGAAAATGAGAAGACTTCCCGTCACGGCGAGCGGTGGTTGGAATCTCTGCCAAGTTTTCTTAATAATGCAACCAGCAACCGCAACGCTAACTCTAACGCTGAATATTGCTGCTGTCATTTCTATAGCTATTGCCTAATGATCTCCTAAGATGCCAGCTGAGCTACCGAGCCAGGCCAAACAAATCCAAGAATTGCCAAGTCGTGGCAATGGCAATGGCAATAATCAAGAAATATCAACCAAACACGTCCAACACCTTTCTGCCTGCTGTATTGAATTTCTATACTGTGCTGTGCAGTGCTTCTTTTCTTTCGCCAGACAACACATCGCATCGCATCGCCTTTTTATGGGCAAAAGTGCTGAGAGACAGACAAGAAGTCGAGAACCGCGAGCGGTTGGCTGGCCGGCCAGATGGTCGGTCATTCACAACAATCGCATTTCCATGCACTGCGCTACGCCGTCCTGCACTCTTCTCACAGCAGTCACTCTAAACACAATACGGTAATTTATACCGTCTCACAATTGTTATGTAAAGCGTCATACGCGCATGAAGAAGAATTTGTTCACCCGAAATTATGCTAAGCTGCCTGCTCCGCTTTGCTTTTGCTCTTTGCACTCTGGCTGGCGATTGGCTACTTGTGTAGAAGACGCAAGACGCATGTTTTTACATTCGCACGCCGGATCAACAGCATCTCAATTTAAATTCCAGGCACCCAAAATGATATTCATGAGTCGTCGTTGTTGTCTTCGTCGTCGTTATCGTTCGCCTGCTCGCTATCATGACTGATTGAAGAGTAGGCAACCTGCACATTAGAGAGTTTTTGTCCCTCAAATTTTAGCTCACAAATAGCTATATGCCAAATGTAAGAAAACTTTACATATGGCGGAAAAGTTGACATTTGGAAGTGTTTCAAAACGTAAGTTTTATATGCTCACATAAGACATATGACTTTGGTGAACTTACTGAGACTGTGCTTGGTTCAATCCATTTAGACTCGCACAAACCAAGATTTTAAGTACAATCAAACTACCGACGATCAATTACATTCAGTAAATGTAAATTAATAATGCTGGAAGCCTCCATTTTATACTTGCAACAAGATTTCGTGTCTTAAGTTCAAATTGTCAAATGCCAAATGCTTAAACAAATGTGAAAAAACAAACTTCGAAGCAAAAACTCTTAATTTTATAATCAGCTCATTTACAGATGGCATTTAACATATATCCTATCTGCAAATGCATTTGCTATTTGTGAGTGCCAGAGTTGGTTGGGGAGAAACTCTCTGTTTTGTTTGTGGAGAACGTGAGCGATGAAAAAAGGGCGAAGACGCATACACACTTAAATATTTGTCAAAGGTTACATAAATTTCCTTGTATGCTCATGGTCGTTGTCATTCATTCGCCTTCCTTTCAATCATGAAGCATGAAACGCTCAGCATGGGAATCTCACACGACCACGCCGACAACCGACCGTCTCCTGGAATTTCTGCGATATTTCATTTTTACGCCACAAACAAGCACGCGGCATGACGCGGCACTTGGCTTTTAGCATCTCATCGAAATAAACCATGCGCAGTCGGCAGTCTTCCAAAGTGTCCGGTGTACTTGGGCGGATTTAACGAATGCAGTAATGCTCTACATGTTTTAAAATTTCGTGGTTGTGGTTTGGTTTTACTGGATTGGATTGGCATTCAGTCTTTAATGCCTTGCCTTTAAACGCCATGGCGCACACTTCAATTGAAATATGACACGGCTCGCAATCGGATGGATGACACATCGCAGGCAGGCTTTGATTAGATTTTATGCTGTCAGTGCATAAAACTTGTCAATTACGATCTGAAATATTCCCTCGCTTCGATTCAGCCTTGGCGTTCATCGTGCGGAGCGAAGGAGGGCAAGCAAGCAGGAAATTAGTTGGCATCCTAATTTTGAAAATATTTTAATAATCTTTCGCCTCTGCCGCCGCTCATGTAATAATTACGGTTGTAAATGGCCCGACGAGACGACGGAGAGCACGCACACTCAACCATGAGATTAAAAACGTCAAGTCGAAATGATGCTGATGACCTTTTCTCATCCACGAAATTTTAATGCACACGTCGCATTTTAATGCCACGAAATATGAACCAAAACTGTAGTACTACTTGCTGTACAGCGAGCAAAGAAGCAAGCGATTTCTGGAGTGTTCATTTCTCGTTCTCGCGCATAAAAGAAGCTTGAAATAGCATCTTCGAGAAGAAAAACAAAGCCAAAATACGTATACGTACAGAAAAGTTGGAGATCAAATTCTGATTAAACTCACTTCACACTGCACTCGGCAATAATCTGGCCAGGCTTGTTCCTTGCCTCGCCTTGGCTTGCCAATGATGATCGCAGCACTTTTAGAGGAGCAGGGCAGAGAAAAGTATCCAATATCCAAAGATAACTGTTTTCCTTCGTCAAAGATGCGAGTTTTTATGAACGCGTGTTTTTCGTTGCTACAAATTACCCAGCCAAAGATTAAAAGGGTAAAGGTTCTGCTGCTCCCATCAACCTGCAATGCAATGCACTTGCACCAATTTCCCTGTTTCGTTTCAACGGAAACTCATATGTATTTTGAAAACACTTCACATTCAGACGATTTCAAGGCCCAGTAATTTGAAGTTTTATGTGTTTTTGATATTTTTGTTGTGTTTGGGAAATTTACGCGAGAATCGAGATTTCACATTCACTGCGTCTCATTTCGCTTTGAGTATTCGCTGTTAAGTATTGATTTACGAGGCTACAAACAACAGCGAACGAGTGTTGCTGCTGTTTGTCACGTCCAAATTTTTAAGGTTGCGTTGTTGAGTGTCGGTAAAAGTAAAATATTGGCTTTGGCCTGGCTAAATATAATTCGTGAAGCGAGCCGGAGTTTTGCCTCGCTCAGGCAGGCAGGGAAAGGATCGGGTTTCTTGACAGTGTGTGATCGAGAAGAGTACGAGCGCGTTAGTTTCGCCTTATTTCATTCTCTCGCCGGCTGGAGAATTCGTCTTCATCCTCGGCCAAATCTGCAGTTTTCAGTTTGTGTTTCTGGATTCTTGGTTTTCTCAGTTTATGAGTTTTCCTTTCCAGAATTGAAGAATTTCAAATTTCGATGCACTTTTGACTCGTACTCCGGTTTTGTTGGTGCAAAAGTATCGGCTGCAGTCGCACGTGTGTTCGGTCACAGATTGTGTGTGCGTGGAAGGAATTTTCTTGACGCTGACTCCAAATGTTTGCATTCGTCTCACTTCACTCGTTCGCTTTGACCCTTTTCTCTTCTTCCTGCTCGGTGCATGACAATTGAACGGAGAACTTCCGCTTCTTGCCTTGCCTTGACTCGAACGGTACGATGGCTTGACTCAGAGTCCGAGTTTTTGCTGCGCCGAGTTTCTTTTCAGTTTTCAGTACCTGAAAAGAGAAGAGAGATTACATTAGTCTTTTACTGCGTGGCCGTGTTTGGAGGATCTGCGACACTGCCCTGTGTTCACAGAACGGAAGACTTTTCTATCTTAAACCCTGCATCTTCCTGGCTTGCCTTGCCTGCATGATGAATGCAAACTTTGGACAAGCACGCAAGCTGCGAACAGCAACGAAGAATAATGGAATCATTCTCAACTAATTAATTCTCTCGCATTTAGATGTAACATGAATACTAAAACAGAGCGCGAACGCAGTTTCTTATGCATGGCAGTCTTTTCCTTGTTTGCAGCCCAAAAGAAAGATCTCACGCATTACTCGAGCCATAAATGAATCATCGCCGCTTTGCCGTTTCTGATTTTCCGTGTTTTCCCAGTAAAACGGCCCGAATTCTTTCTCGTTCGTTCCAGCAAGCAAGCAAAAGCAGCTGAGCCTCATTCGAAGCCCTCCAACTGGGGCTGCTGGTTCATTGTGCCGTGCGAGGGGCAGAAGCAAAAGATATTAATGGCTAATTACATAAGTGCAGTGCAGCATAAATCGAAATGGATTTTCCAAAATGTTTTCTTCTCAAAATCGAGTGCGGCCGGGCCGTGCAAGCAAGCAAACATTTTGGGTTTTCGAGTTCGCATTGTAAAAATGTTTGTATTGCTTTGTTGTCTGCTGCGTTTCTTTACTTTTTAAGTTTTTACACGCAAATGCTGTTTATGTTCACTGCGCTTATTTTCAATAAATGGTGAATAATGTCTATGTGGCTCCTGTTTTCTCTCGCTCGGGTTCCTCCGTTCTTCGATTCTTGCTAATCATGTCATGCTGATGAAAATGATACTGCTTGCTGGCGTGTAATGCGAGCACTTTTCCTAGACCAGACTTCAATTTTTTTACGTTCCGCGTATTCTCATCGCCGCCTTAATGCCGGAAATTACTTTTTACTTTACCCGTCTTTCTTCTGCTTTTGCCGGTGCCTCCGCCAGAAAATTCTGTCTGACAACACCGCCAACCTTCATTCATTTTTCGCAGTTCTACTTTTGATATTTTATTTATTATTTCGGGTTTGCTTTTACTCTTTTAATCTTTCCATTGTCCTTGTTCTTGTTTCACTTTCCCCACCAAATTTTTATTATTTTCTGTCGAGCTTTCAACTTTTGAAATTGAGCAGGATGTTTAATCAATTCTTCTCCTAATCTCGTCGTTCTGTCCTGGATTAAACTTGCTTTGCCTTGCCCTGGGTTTTTAAATCGATTATATTTTTAGAAAACTGGAAAAAAATCAAGTTGGCAAGTTCTCGTGAGCCATAAACACATTTTTGCAGTGTTTACGAGAAGTTAGCAATTTCACCGTTTGATCTTCCCCAAATAGAAGTTCGCGAAATGTTTTTGCGACGCATAAAAACGACACCCTGACTTTTGCGTTTACGTTCTCATTGATTTCCCACTCGTACATTCACAGAGTAGAAGGAAAATTAATGCGTATTTACAAATTTACAAATACGATGCATTTAAGCTCTTAATTGTTCCTATTTGCAAATGCATGATGAAAAAATCTTAAATCACGTCAGACGCCTGGCTTAAACGTGACTCAACCTTCATAATTCCAATTGTGAGCAGATTTCCCGGGGGTGCAAATCAAATTAAAAGCAAGCACGCTGTATAAACATGTTCGTTTATGCAGTGTGTTTATTTTTGAAAACGTGCAAGTGTCAGGTAAATGAGACTCGTGTCGTAATTTTTGACTTTTAATTTTGGAAAGGGCAATTACGCATAAAACATTGCATTTCAGCCGTGTGTACCTTTGCCACAAAATTATTAAAGTACATAGGAAAGTCTGACGACGGAGGATCCAGTCTTTAGAAAAGTTGACAGACTGGTTTGCCAACCTTTCAAGTACGTACGCTCATAGCGGTTCTATTCGAGTCTCGTTCGTTTGATTTTTATCCTGCGATGTGATTTCCACGCTTTGCCATTGTCATTAAACTGCAGGACTGTTGCTCTGGTTGGCCAAGTTTTTAACTCTGCTTGGCAAAGGGCAATGTTTTGGTTGACATTGGGCGACTGAGCAAGTTGATCCTCGTCCCATTTCGCACAACGCACAAGTTTTGCAGGAAGTGCGCGTCTGCGGAGCCTGAAATAGGCCGAATTTCTATTGTCCACCGTCCATTCAACGTTATTCGCTTTTCGCCCGTTTAGACTCAAACTTTCTAATCAACGGCTGAGTATAACAGCGTCGCAGATTGAAAACAAAATTGATAATTGAATTCAATCTTAATTGACGCTGCGTTACGCTGTTGCGTGCATACTTGCGAAAAAAAGTCTCAAACAGAAGCTCTTGTGCGTGAGCTGGGCTGGCATTGTGTCGTGTTCTCTCAGCGGAATGGAAAGCACTGGCAAGTCGGAGGAGCAAATTTGCATCATCATAATCAAGTTTGCATAAACTCACTTAGTTTCGTGTTCGTTAGAGTCTTCGTCTCGAGTCGCGTGTCGCAGCGCGAAAGAGCCGAGCCGAGCAGAGCAGAGAAGGTCAAAGTGGAAAGGTGATTGCCTGCCTACACGACGATCGAGCAGTGGCAACTCGGGGCAAAGAAAAACAAAGTGGAAAAGTTTACTCGTAATTTGACAAAAGCAAAACCCGACAGAATCAATTAACACCATTTAAGGCTTTCGCTTGGAGTGAATGAAGGACAACTTAACAAATGTTTCCTCTCGACTCTTCGTTTCAAATTCTGCACAAGTGCGAGTCTCGAATTTCGAGTGCTTTCGAGCATTTTCTCAATTTTCTACTAGCGGTCGAGAAAGTTTACCGTGCCGTAACGCATTTTGGATTGAATCAATTGCATCACAATTTCTACGTTCTAATTGGCTTTAAAGATCAGAGAGAAGATACAGGATATCAGTTCACCAATTAGCGCCGTTGAACTTTCTCCGCTTTTCTTCCTCCTAATCCCTTTGTCTCAAATTTCTTGCGACGGCTCCCCTCAAAAGCAAGGCGAAGGTTACGGGTGAAAGAGCAGCAGTGCTTTGTTTTATTAACTTGCTAATCTTAATCTCTGGCCTGTTTACACAACAGCTTAGGCCTAATATTCGTGTTGTGTCGTTCCATTTAAAGCGCG
Organism: Mesaphorura yosii; assembly: GCA_009869945.1. NCBI lineage: Eukaryota > Metazoa > Arthropoda > Collembola > Poduromorpha > Tullbergiidae > Mesaphorura > Mesaphorura yosii. The sequence goes on from WIXG01000201.1 coordinate 122,395, forward strand.
ACCGGCACGCATACGTTTAGCGCTAAATTAACCAGAAGATGATAGCTTAAATTAAAAATTATTAAACAAAGTCTGTTCAAAGAAAGGAAGTCTGAAAGTCGTCTTTTGTATTACAAGCTTCTTCTGTTCTGTTCTGCGCTGTTCTTGCGAGCGAACATGCGTTTGCGTTTTCCTTACTTTTATTCAAGGCTGAACTTACCTTCAAGGAAAAAAGTTTTCCCTTCTCTTTTCTCTTAACTTGACTTGAAATTTATACTCTTTCGTCCGAAGATTAACAGATTGTCACCTTTGACTAAAAGTTGGCGCTGGCACGGGCAAAAACAAAGGCGAGCTCATTCGCAACTTTTGCACAAAAACCAGAAAATTAGACTAAAATCCACTCGATTCACTTTCACCGTTACGTCTTAATTTAAGCATGCGTGCACAATTTTTGTGTTTGATTCGGAAAATTAGCGATGCTGTCTCACTGACGCTTTATTGTTGCTCTCGCAGTAAATTGGCCTATGTATATCTCATTAATTGCTAGCGAAAAACTTCGCCGGAGCACAGGAGACTGATTCTACTTTTCACATTGAAAAATGCTTGCTGACTTCGAATTCCTGTGCGATCAGTTCAGTAATTTTGCTGCACGGACTTTTCGTGTGGCCGTCGTGGCGTGGTGATGAACATGCGTTCGCTGCTCGACTGAAACTGAACTAAAATCATTCAAAGTTGCAAGTCTCAACTGAATCCAGCCACGACCAAGACTGCCTGCCTGCTTGCCAGCGGGTTCTTAATAACATTTTTGGCTCTACTCTGCGTGCTGTTTTGGGCCTCTGCAGCTGCAGCGTGGCGTGGCGTTGAGGGGTTCTTGAACGTGGTTTTTTCTCGCTCTCAGTTTTGCCACGCTTTTGCCGTGCCTGCATTGTAATTCTTCCCTGCACTGCACACTGCTTTGCTTCTTCATTACTGCTGTTATTAAACCAACCAAAACCACCACCGCTGCTTTCTTCCTTCTTAAGCCAAGCCAAGGCAGATGCCAAGGCAATGCAATGCGATTCATGAAAGTCAGCGATTATGCACAGAAAAAGTGCTTAAAATTAAAACGTGAAATCTATGCAGGCTAAATTCGTGAAGAATGCACGTTTAATCGTTTAAGTAAAACAAAGCTGTGGCGCGTCTTGTAATAAATTCATTTCGGTGTCAATGAAACCAACTTGAAATGCACGTGGACTTTGCGGAAACGAAGCGCCTGCACTTTTCCAGCAAAGAAAGTGAATGCGAAGAGAACAAGAGTGAAAGTGCGATTTTCATTATGTGAAGCGCGGAGACTGCGATTTGAACACATTTTACTCTGCAGTATGGTTATTTTGCTACTATTACGATTATGCGAACAATGCTGCTGCTGCTGCTATGTTGCTCGCTTCGCTGAATTTTCTGTGCTCATGCAACAGCAGCGGCGGCAACAGAAATGCATGTGAATTGAGGCTGGAAGACTTCACGTGTGAATTGTGAATTTGAACGAGCCTAGTGCATCTGCAATCTGGAAGTGCATGAATGCTTTCACCGGTGTATTTCGCGAAAATGGAACGAGTCTTACAAGACGTTGTACTATTTTGAAGTGCTCGCAATAAACGGTGAAGTGGAATTACACATGATGTCTAAATGGAGTCATTGTTTTTCGCCGCGCGCGCGCTGTTTCCAGGCATGCAAGGCTGACATGTCCCCGAAGTATTTGACCTTTTATTGGGATTAGTACTTTAATCCCGAACAAATAGGCCGTGAACATGGAGACAGAAGAAAAGAGAGTGCGTGTGCGTGGACGCGAACACCAAATGCCGAGTATTTGTATTTGTCAACAGTCAGTCATCGCCATCGCGAGGGAGACGAGCGAGCAGTGGTAGCAGAATTGCTCTCGGCTCTGCACGCCCGAACCGACCGACCGAGTAGTTGATTGAGTAAACACAAGCGAACGGAGTGCAAAGAGAAAGTTAATGTGAAAAGAATTTAAAGACCTCTTCTCCGCTGGAACTCTGCGCATTGTTTATTCTGTAACATGTTTGTCACTCACTTATGAACTATTTCTCTGCTACCAGCACGGCACGGCACGGCACGGCATAGCAATGTACGGTAGAGCACGATCGGGCTTTCTCTGAAAACTTTCTCTTTAAGTGGATCAAACGCTCTAATTAAATTTCACTACAAAATACAAATAAGGACCAACGGCGGCGGCGGTAATATTGCACGGCTCACGTTGGTCGGACCAATAATACGGCCCGATGATGAAACTAAATTGATGTGTAACTGACACTAACTAATTCATTTACTCTGCCCGTGCATTACGAATCTGCCTATACGTATATATACATTGAATATGTGCATACATATAATATATACATATAGTACATGTATTTATTATTGTGAGCTCCTTTGCTCCTTTGCTCCTTCGCTACTCCAAAACAAAGTTGAAAGCAATTCCATGCTGCAGAACTTTGCAAGAGTGTAGATTCAGATTCCAATTGCATTCATCATCCAATTCAGCTCCAAACTAGCATGAAAGTTTTACATTTCGTTTGGTTCTCTGCTCTATTTGAAAAAAGCTGCTCGAGTCCTAATTATACCAATGCCGTTTGCTTTGAAAGATTTGAAGCACAAATCAAGAGTGCTGTTCTCGTTCTGGTTTAATTGCGTGGAGCATTATTGGCTAACTCCGCATTCTCTGCTCATTCTGGTCGACTGTGTATTGAATGGCAATAGAAGCAGCAGTGACAAATCTGGCTTGACTGGTACTTGTAATTAGCGTGGGCTGTAAACAGTTTACAAGATTACTGCATACGAAGAAACAGTGTCATTAGCATTATCTTTTTAAAACTCAAAACTCATCCCAGCAGAATCGCGATGGCATGTCACAATCATCGTGCCAGGAAGAAATTAGTAAACAACATTCTCAGTTCGCCTGTCTGCCGTTACCGCAAGCGCACGCGCATGCGTGGATGAAAGACTCTGTCAATCGACACGACGCGGATGCTGACTTCCGACGCCGACTTGGCGTGTCCTCTTTGGCGTGGCCCTCGTCGCTGCTCTGCTCTGCTCTGCATTGCCTCATCACATGTACGTAATTTTGCTACGAGCTCACAAGTCGATTGAGTGTTTTATTGGTTGTGAAATGCGAATTATCACCTGGGATCATTACCTTTTGCTCAAGCTGAAAGTTTTTCGTGGTTGGTGGTGCGTGTATTTGAGGTCATAAAGAAGGTTCGCAGGTAGTATATTTTGGAAACCACAGCCAGGCCAGGCAGTGGACATTGATTCCCTAGCCCTTTGTCCAAAGAGCACGGTGGTTAAAATTTATTGTAAAATCTGCTCTGCTCTGCTCTGCAGCCACAGCAGCAACTCATCTTGGAAGAGTGCTTTCGCATTTTCGTAAGAAGACAACAGCCACACAGTTCAACTGCCATAAACGCCATAAACCAACCCGTCGTGTCGTTTTCGTTCCACGTGCCGTGACTCGCGCGCTTCCTGAAATCCCACTTGCACTTCCATCCTCTCATTTTCCATTATTTCCTTGAGAAATCTAATAAATTGATTTTTATAGTGTCCTCCTGTCAACCTTCTCAAGTAGTTCGCTTCTTTTTTCCGAGCGTGCTTCAAAACTCGGGTGCTTGAACAGAAAATGTTTTGCTGCTCCTCTCAACCTCTTTCAGAGCACACGGAGATCAACAATATTACTGCTGCTATGTGGGCGTGCGTGGACAAATTGCACTACTAGAAAATACTTTGGATAATCATGGCTGGTCGATGGGTCGTCGTCGGTCATGTCACGGCGTCAGCGTAATGATGACAGTAGCGTCCGTGCGTCCTTCGCGGTGAAGAGATACTAATAACATTTGCAATTACAATAAGAGAGAAAGACCCACGTCGGTTATCGTCGGTGGTCGGTGTCCAGTCTGTCTTTTATTACGAGCCATGCCATGAAAGAATCATAAAAATAAACATGTACGAAATATTATACCACGAGCGTCTGACCCGAGTTCACGTCCACGGCATATTATTCTTATTGCACACTTAATTTACATCGTAACCTCTGCGCCGGCTTTATTCTTGAATCCAGCTTTGATATTCTCCGAGCGGAAGAGCATGAAAGTGGCTGGATTTATATTCTTAAGCTTAAGCGGAGCTGTAAAGTGCGAGAATTGTACAGCATTCGCATTTACATTGAATTGCTTGACTTTGCTTTTGATTTTGCTCGGTGGCGTGTTTTATGTTTTATTCGGTGTACAGAAAAGGTAATGAATCATACAGGAGAATGAAAAATGAGACACGGTGACCTTTTGGGCTCCGAATCCTTCGTTCTTAAAAGGAATGGAAGGCTATGCGATGCAATGCAATAATGGCGTAAATTGAAGCCGGCCAAGCCAAAGCCAAAGTTAACCCTTTACATTGTGCCTGTCCACTTCTTTACAATTTACACTCTACTCGCTCCTCGCGGTTTACTGCACTATTAAAACTTGATTGCAGTGCTTCATGGTTATTGTTGGGCCGTGGTGGCATCTCTTCCAATTCTCCCCGCTCCTTCTCCGTGGATTCTTTGCCTGCCATGTGCTGCTTTGGAGCGGAGACCGGTTATTAATGTTAATGCCTCTATTCAAATTTCAGTGCTCACTCGCAAGAGACCGAAAATTAAGTTTGCGTCACAAAAGAAAATTTTATTGCCAACACGAAACGTAATACAGAGCTCTGGACTTGAAATGCAACTGCGAAAGCCTTGCCTTGTAATAAGCAAAAGAGTTGTCATAAATTCTGGGCTCGGAATGAGTTATGCGAGCGAATTATTTCCGAATCGCTATTCATTACTTTACGTCTTCAAACAATAGTAAGCAAGCAGGCAAGTCAGCAAGCAAGGAGGCCAGGTAATAAAGTCTATGCGTCCGTCTGGACGGACGAGCCGCAGCCGCCAAGAAATTAACGTGGAGTTGTGGCTGGCAGCTTAGCTTTTGCTTTTAATGTGGACATAAAACTAATAATACCAATTTACAACTTATGAGTTGCGAGTTATGAGTTACGAGTTTACATCGTACAAGGACAACGCCAGTTCATACAAAATCTCGCCATGCATGCATGCACGGCCGCGCCGGCAAGATTTGTCCTTGTAAGTTGATTATTTCATCAGCAGCAGCGACAGATCTCTTCTGCTGCGATTCATGATCGTGATTCATTCAATAGCATGACTGGACTGTGTGTTGTCTTGTCTTACCTCTGACTAAGCCGAGTCCATGCGCTGGTGCAGAATTTAGCTTTCAGCAGCGCAGCGTATTTTTTGCACTCCTGCTGATCCTGATGCTGACACACACAAATACACAAAACGCTGATTTAATCAGGGAGGGTGATTGAATATTAATCGCCTCGTAATCACGATCGCATCGCAAGTCTTAACTGTCTTGTGTCTTGAGTTTTGAGCTTCTGTTAATTTCGCATACCGGCACCGGATTGGCGCTTGAATTATTGCGTCTGCGAATGCGAATTCTGCAAATTCTGAGATACTCGAATTATCGACAACGGAGTTGACATGGCAAATGGATGCGATTGGCGAACGACGAACGTGCATGAGGCTATTTGCCGGAGTCAACAAGTGGAATTTGTTGCTCATGAATCAAAGTCGGACGGAGCACAAAAGCTGTCCATGCGGCAAGGGCAGGCGTTTTGGCGTTTACGAGCTTCTTTGACCGGCTCGGCTCGCTGTAGACGGAACAAATGAAATATTATTTATCATTGCGAAAACACAATCTGATAATTAATTCTTTGGCGCGAAACCAGGACACCACGGCGCTACTGCACTGCAAAGAATTTGGCCGGCGGTATTTTCTTTGTGCCTGGTGCCTGTCCATGAATGAATTGGTTCACGGTCATTGTCAACACGAGGCACATAAAATTCAAAAGTGTCCACAGCTTTCGCTGCTTGTTACTCAAATCTGCTGCTTAAACAATCAATGTCGAAAAATGTCCGGATCACCTGCACGGCACAAACAAGAAAACACGAAAATGACGAAAAATGCTAAATGCTGAATGATGCGGTCTCGCTGTAAATTTCTGTACGTTCGTGTTCGCTCCTGCTCTCTTAAAGCAAGTCTCCACACTGAATGATGATTTGTTTCTTTACTACTTTCAGTCTCGTTCTCGCATCTCACTACTTTTCTTCAAACTGGTTGCATTACTTTACTGCTGTTGCTTACAGTACGTCTACCATCATAAATATTGGACGATGAGAAATGATGTGGAGAAGCAAAAAGCAGTGTAGCAGATGAAGATCAGTTTGCTTGAGTACGAAAAGTAAGGCCAGCAGGACGAGGATAAAGTATGAAGTACGTATGTTTTTGTTGCTTCTGCTGGAGTTATTTTTTATGCCATGCCGGTCGGCCAGGTACGGAGTGTATTTACAATGAATGCTTCGTTATGCAACAGTAAAACACCTTTCTGGAAGCCGTAAACCGCGACGCGACCGACCAGAGCCTCTGTCGGAGAAACCCCCAGCGGTATTTACGTAACCCATATTTTTACTAACCCAGAAAGAAACGGCAATGCAACAATGCAGTCGGGTTCTCATGCAATGCGATGCGATGCACGAACTGAAGGAATTCAGACCGGCCGACATTTATGTGCCTGCATGTGTTTATTCGTATTCGTCTGTCAGTTTTGCTTGTAGTGCACTAATTTAAATTCACAAAATGCCAACTGACACCGCGTTGCATTGCGTTCAATTACGGAGTATTGTTTCCCGTAATTTCCCAGGCCAGCCAGGCAGCCGGAAACCCGGAAAGGTCCCGGTTTTCGCTCAGAATGCCCGCGCCCGCCTTGAAAATGGGCAACAATGGGAAATGGAACATCATTTCGCCTCAATTCAGCTATTCTTTGCAGCAGTGTGCATTGCAGCAACGAAGCTACAACAAATAAGCCCACCTTTTACGTGTAATGTGTTATAGAGCAGCAGAAAAGATGCGATGTGCGTGCAGAAATACCTTTCAAACAGAGCAGGGTAAAGTGCAAAGCAAGGGTTCTTGTAGTGCAGATGCAGATGCAGTGATGGGATAGATGGATGCCTGGAAGCCATGAGACATGTCTCTCTTCACTTCTCTGCTCTGCCTCATCTCACCTGCACAAACTCGATCCATTACGAGTATTACGAGTACAAAATACGAGCGAGCACAACAATAGGATTTACCCCTTCTTGGCAGTCTTGGCCTGGCTGGCTTTTGGCTCATTCTTGTGCCATGCCGTGTCGCAGTCGCTCTGCATTATTGAATTGAATTCTCAATTAAGAATTTCGTAGTGCTGCTCCAGCGAAGCCAGCCAGCAAGACGGTGGGAGATTAAATCCGCTCATGTCAATGCAATGCGGGTAGGCAGGCGGAGAAGTCTGTGAAGTACGCTGGAGCTTCCTTTATTGTATTCCCATCGCAGCGCAGACCTGAATTTACTGCATTTGTATGATAATATTTACGGGCATGCATGCATGGGTAACTGCAACTGCAGGCACTGAGTCGTGCGTCCAGAACTCCAGGAATTGGAGATCCATGCATTGCGTATTGCGTAAGAGTAAAGAAACGAGGGTTGACTACTGAAACTCCTATTCAAAGCTTGTCATTCTGTTGCGCTGTGCTGAGTCGAGTCTCGAGTGCAACAGGATTTCCTTTATTAGGCTGTGCCACACCGCCTGAGAACTGCAGTTTCAGTTACAGTGCATTTCAGGTGCATGGCCACGTTTACGACCATATCTCACATGCGCGCGCCGGCATTAATTACGTCGGCATCCGACTCCGAATCATCACCACACCGGCACGGACGAGACGGACGGACGACAAGTTCACTGTTTTAGTTTTGTTTCAGTCGATGGCAAATACGGGCACAGCACAGACATTGCGTTGCATTTCCGGCAAAAATAAAATAACATCGCATTGATACTTTAATAGCCATGAGCGTATTTGCCTTGCTATATTTCAATTCTGCATTCAGCCTCAGCCCGAGCCCACACACAAGTGAGTGAAGCGCACAAAGTAATTTAATCTTGTAGTTTGGGGCAAAATATCATTGCTTAATGAATGGGATGAGATGGCTTGGCTTGGAGCACGTAAATTCTGCGTTTGCTTTCCTTTCCCGGTGCACTTGCACGCACACGCTCGAAGGCTCCAACTGTGAAGAATATTACAATGTCAAATAAACGTGCATGGCGTGCATGCAATCCAGTTTGCGCTGGCTCCCATAAACAAAATCCAAAAATTCAGCGTTTGCGTTTGCGTTTGCCATTGCGTAATAATAACCTCATATAAAATCACCGTAGCCGTAGTCGTAGAGAATGATGTAATTTTATTAAATCACACTTACTTAGCTTAGCTTAGCTTAGCCTATATGACTTTTAATGTAATGCAAGCTTAAAGGGGTCAGCTCATCCTTTCCCTTGCGCGCGTGGTGCTTATCGCTTGCGAATGTTTTATGAGCCGAGAATAAAGCCACTGCCAAGGCACGACACACACCACTGCTATTGAAACTATCGATATCAATTAAACGAGAGTGTGAAATGGGCTCGACTCGACGGGTTTTAAGGTTACCTCGTCCCTGCTTTGCTGCTGCCTTTCACTCGTATTTTCTCTTACGCTCTATTAAAATTGTGCGCAAGAGCAAAATGGCATGCCATAAATTTCGAACGAAATGACATTCATTGCCGCTGCCACTGCGTTAAGTTGCAGTTGAATGCAGTTTGCAGTGCAATTATTTAAATCAAGTGTTAAGAGACTAAATCCCCGCCGCGCCGCGTGAACGTGAATGCTTCAAGTCACTTCATATTTTGCATTGCGACGACAGCAGCAAAACAGCAGTGCTGTTCTACGCACTGTTTTATTTTCGGCGAGGTCACTACAGACTCCATTTGAAGATTGCGGGACGGTCAGCCAGCATTTGTTTGCTCGGCCGTGGCGTCGCGGGCCGGATTTTCCGAAAGTGTGTCAATGCTGTTGTTTATTCTTCGCAGAATCGCGATCGCCGAATAATGAAACTTTCTCTTTTTTATATTAATCACAGAAATGAATTCCTGGCCGGCCGGCCGTGCTTCTGACCCACTCCGTCTTCTCTTATCTCTCATTGCCTGTGCGCAGCGCGTTTTCTCGTTTACTCGGGGACAAGAGCGGGCAGAATTGGACGCGAAAGCGAACTGTCTTTCGTGTCGTTGTCGCTTCAATTCATATTCATTGGGTAAAGAGAAAGAAGAAGAGAAAAGCGACGTGTCCATCGTTTCTGAGCAGGAGAAAGTAAACACGACAACGACGCTGAGGGAAGAAAGTGTTTGAGCCACGCTTGAGATTCGCGTTCACGCACGTAATCGTGCGCCCCACATTTGAGAAATGCGAAATGTGAAATGCGATGAGTAACGTAGTAATAGAAATGTAATGTTCTTATGACGGGCCGGGCCAGTCATAGAAATCCGCCAAGCTTTTCTTGCCGTCTGCCGTCACTTAAATCCACTCTGCCCTGCACTGAAGCAATTGCGAAAATTCCTCGTTCATTTCCGCGGCACTTTTCGGTACGGCAGCTCGTGAAAGAATCCGGTCAAATCACTTTGACGTTCGCACTCACACTCACATTTGCAGATTGCAGACGCAGACGCGGGCGCGCACTGGCTTAGCGTAAAGCCTAATAACATTACGTGGGGCTCAACAGTCGGTTTTGTGTCTTTTCATATCGCGTCTTTCATTCTCCTCAGCCACGTGCTGCTACTTCGACACGTATTTTTAGTCTTACAAGTCTCATATTTGTCTCGCGTCTCGCGTTTTGCTTGCTGCTTTCTCTTTCTCCGCGTCGTCTTTTCCCTCACATTTGTCATATTTCATTTGGCTCGAGCGTTTCAATGAAATGAAATGAGATGAGATGATACGAGAACACATGCAACACGCGTTTTTGGCGTGCTATGCCGGGCTCGGCCACGGCGTAACCGTGTTCAAGTGGGCCGCCGATTCTTTTCTGAATGAGCGCGGACACAGTTAAAGGAAAGAAAGGAGATGAGAAAGGAAAGATGGGATTTGACAATGAAAGAGGTAACAGCAACAAATGGTCGCTGTTGTTGTCTTTCTTTCACCGTAATTTGTTGGAGGAGCACACATTCTTGCGTTGTGTTGCGTTGCAGCTTGGTTGAATGGAAACCTATTCAACTGATAGTAATGCAATAAGCAGAAAGACACGGCAAGCACAAAACATAGGCACAAGCGAATTCAGGCAGAGTGAATTTTATTTTGTGTCGCACCATTCGATGCAGTAATGGGCATATTCTGAGAATTTATACAGATTGGAATTTCTTACATTATTGTGAATATTTTATTCTGTCTACTCCTTTTGTCTTTGAAGCACGAAAACGAAGAAAGCAAGACGCAAGGCACAAGACGCAAGACGAATCGCGGACGCAGGCTAAAAAATTGACTTTCATCGTTCGCCGTTGAAACTGCAAAGTGTGCAAAGTAATCGCACATTGCCCGTACATCAAAATGCAGTTTCTTTTGTCAATGGGACACCATTCGTCATCATCAAGCACGCTCTTCTTTCTCCAATAAAATTAGGAGAGTAAATGTTATGACTGTGTTTTGTTTTCCCACGTAAAAGCAAAGCAAAACCCCTAAGACGACGTCGGTGATGGAGCAGCCCAGCCTCAGACTGTCTGCCTACCCGGCCGACTGAAAGACTGAAAGCCGCAAGAAATGACACACTTTTATAAGTCTCCAGTTTATTTTTTAAAATGTCACATTTTTGACAATCTTAACAAAATAAAAGCAACAGCAACAGCAAAAACAAAAACAAAAATACACGTACGCGAACGCGAATTCATACGTCTTCCTGTCACACGAAGACGGAAGATTAAGAGTTCTTCGTTTGACGTCACTCAGGCATGCTAAAACCCGGGAAAAGTTAACCCGGGTTGACCTTGCTAGCAGAATTTCTCAGATTGCACACTCTGGAACTCTAGTCTTTTGCTGGAAATCCTGATTCGTCTCGTTTTGCCAGCGACGCATCGCGGGGAGCGATTACTTCGCATGTAATTACAGTAATTAGCAAAGGAAACTCGCATAAATTGAGAAATAATAAATAGCAAAATAAGTAAACCTGAAAATTAAATGTCCAAAGTGATTTAAGCGATGGAAAGCATTTTCCGCTTCAGATTAGTTCATTCTCGTTCAGTCTCTTTCTCAAAATCATACGCAAAAGTTTGGAGAATAAAGCATCAGCTCTCATAATTAAATGAATGCATTCTCAGAAAAATAGAAAACACCGCGCCGAGCCGCACCGCAGCATAGCGTTCCGCAATAAACGTCAGGAAATGATTTAACGATCACAACGAACGATTTCTATTTCTGCGAACTGAATGAGCACAACTTTGAATAAATCCGTAGACGGACGTCAAAGATGCCAATTTCAGATGATGCTCTCATTTTCTAAATTGCAAAGGCAAAGCATTCATTATATTTCAGAATTTTGAATTATTATATTGTTTGAGCGTCAGACAAAATACTGAATTCGAATTTGAATTCTCAGGCGGCTCTCGTTTCCTCGATTTCTCAACTTTCAAAACTTTTCAGCTCAGAAGCTTTCAGCGCAAAACATCGCCGGAAGAGTCGGTCGGCCGTTTTAATTGCCTCCGAATTAATTTGGCGTTTGGCACAATATCGGCATCTTTGGCTCCGTTTTGTGTTGCGTGCGGTGTAACGCAAAATTTTACCTTAATTGTCTAATTCGTGTCTTTGTTTTACAGCAGCAGCCGTGATTCTGCTTCGTGGCTCGTCAGACAAAAGTTTACCAAATGGTGGCGGAGCATTTAAGCAAATCAGAAAGTTGGAGAATGGAAGAATTCAGGGCGGGCTGAATTATTGCCGGAATTGTTATCGTTCAACTTTACCAGCGATTATACTCAGGGATCCAAACATGCTTTCGTGAAATTAGTGTTATGAGTTTTTGTTTTGCTCCAGTAATTGCGACTCTGAATGGGAATGAATCGGGAAAGTTGGAGGAACAGGAGAGCAAATTTCTTAGCCATGCCATTCCATGCTTCAAGTACGTTTTCACATCTAAACCAGGCTGGTCGTGAAGGAGCTTTTGTTTTCTTTTCACTAAATGCCGGACCATAAATATTCACTTTATAAAGGATGTACAATTTTGAATTCGCGTTTGCGGATTCTGCAACCAGCGGCTGTTATAAATAGCGAAGAGGGACCCGACGACGACTCCTTTGTTGAGCGCAGAATACCGCAGCAAAAGCAGAGGTTTCTCACTGCTGCAAAGGAATTGCTGAGCCCCGCTTTGAGAAAATTAGAACGAGACAAGGGCGAGTCTGAGCAAAAAATATGACTACCTTTGAACTCTCTTAATTGCACATTCCTACAGACGGTTTTGCAGAAAGTCAGGAATGATTCATTAAAATGTTTATGCAGTCTTCAATATTCGGCATACAAAGCAAAGCCGGGCCTGCCTCGCTTTGTATGTACGGCGTCCTTTTATTACTGCATTTCGAGATTCCGGAATGATTTACAGTCTAACCATTCTCCATATAACCATGAGATTTCAAAATCTCGAATTTTAGAGTTCAGTGTCACGGATCGATGTCACGAAACCGTTTCATTTCGCTGTGCTGGGCGAGACGAAACAGATCGTAAGCTTCGTCTCATGCGCTCATACTCTCGGATGTGTTTCATATCATGAATTCATTGCGGAGAGAAGGAAATGAGTTTGAGATCCAATCCGAGCAGGACTGCTTGCTAAGGCGAAGGGTTCATCGTATGTCACGTTCACGTATTCGAGTTTGTTATCCGATAATTCAACAAACGAGGGAATTCAAAATGTGGGCTTGGCTTAAGCATGGGTTAATAAAACAGACTGTGACATCCGAGCACGACATATCCGTCCATAATTAGTTTAACCTTTGACTCATGCCACGCCACGTCACACCACGAAGCCAACGAGATTCTGGTTAGGAGTTTCGAGCCGTTATTGCGACAGCGACATAAATTGCATCAAATTCTTATTCTGTAAAGTTTCCTCACAATTTGGCGTTTCTTCACCTTTCGCAGGACAAAAAGTCAAAGTTAAATCCTGGCCCTCTTCGTTCACTTCTCTAGGTACCCGAATAAGAAAAATAAAAGCAGAATCATTTTACGACCTTGCCTTATTCTCGTTTTTTATTTTTCAAGTTTACGACTCTCAAGATTATGATTTCAGTCAGGCAAGACATTTAACCCTGAAAGGAAGTAAATAAAGATTAAAAGAGCAGTTGAAAAACCGTGACATTGAACAAATCCCGATTTTGTTGCTGGCGAAGGCAAGGCAGGGCAGAAGTGCTGAAGAAAATGTTCTCACGAACTTTTTAACCTGACAATTGTTGGAGTGATTTGTAATTCATGTGCAAGGATTTTAGTTTCATTTCGCTTATATTTATTTATTCAGTCAAACACGCAGTTTTACGATGTCGGAGTTCAATTCCTCGAATTATCAAATGCCAACGCGCGCGCGATAAGCGGTCAGAGTGATTCATGAGTGACGGAATGCTCGAGTCAGAGTCATAAAATGAGTCTGTACGCTTCTTTACACTTCGTTGTTATGCAGACAAGAGAATATTTCGTTCCGTACCTTCTCAGGGGATTCGGATTGAGTGGGAGATTATTTTATACGAGCAATTTCGGCTCGTGAGATGCTTTTTATCACGGGCAGCTTCAGATAAACGTACGTAATGGTTTCTCAATCGAGTCATTCCATACAGCAAAAGGCAAAAGCAGCCGGGCAGCATAAAATCCGTGCAGTTCACAATCTTTGACACGAATCAAAATAAGTTTCGTGCATAATTTATGGCCTCGGCCGAATATTAGCACGGAATTATGCACTATGAATGGAGTTTTGATAAAGAGCCAACGCACCCGGGCTGTGATATTTGTTTTTGATACGTTCCTTGCGTTGAGGGTGCACTTATTATCGGCTTTCTCCGTGACAAAACGACTCCCCTCACAAATCGCTGGCTGACTAGCTCGTTGGTGTAAAGTGAAGTAAAACATTGTGACATTGTAGCAATGAATTTCCAAACTTTCGCTTTCTGATTAGCGAAGAATTAGAAAGGAGTCGGGCAAATGAAGTTCGAGTTCAGGCAGTAACTTTCCCTTGTTTGCTGCGGCCCACGACCGCCACAACACAAAATATTGCACAATGCAAGGCAATAATTCGATTATTAGCAGGATCAAATGCCAATACCGCATGAAACCCGAGGCCAATGCAGTGCAGCCTTCATTTTTCAAGTTCAGGCAGTACACGCACGCACGAGAATTTTCCGCTCCAGTCAAAAATTCGATAGTCTGTCGAATGAACGAAGAATTACAATGAGATCACGATAACACGGACCAGAGCACGACCACCCTCGTTCATTCCATTGATTCCATGTATTATGATTAGTGCCACAACAACGGAACGGCGTGGCACAGCACAGTAAGAATCGACGTGCGGGGTCGGAAAACGAGAAAACTAGAAATGAGGGAAAGTCTTTCTGTTATTCTGTCGTGGCCTTCACGGGGCACGCACCCTCACAACGTTGATTTTGGTACGTATTTTGGGGAAAATGATCGAGAGAAAGCAGGCCGAGGGAGAAATGCAGTTGTACTCGTTCTCTGAGTCTATTATCAATTGATCAATACGATCCCATCACAATAATTTGTTCATTCTCTGCGCTGGGTTGTGATGTCTCCGGCAACCCCAAACAAACTAAATAACTGAAATGACCGAACCAAGCCATGGAAAATGAACACCAGAAAACCAAAATACGTCCGTCGGCAGCGAGATGCGAAACACAATGAAATTCCTGTAAGAAATCGACTTTCCCTTCAACTGCCGCCGCTGCCCCCGGCTTGTTTTTTTATTACAACATTAATATTTTTATTAAGTAATGGAAAAACTATCAACTCAATAATTTTGGGGTTGGTCCGAGTCAAGCATGCAAGCATGTTGTCAGCAATAATCTTGCATTTTTCATGACAAATCTACAGTTCCGAGATTCCAGTTTCCAAAAAATTATAACACGAGTTGGATATCATGATTATAATGTAATCAAAGGAACATTAAAAGATGAGGAAATTCGGAAACCTAGCAACAGCGTAACGATCCATGACAGTAGCAAAAGAATCTATTACAATTTATTCAGACAAATATCAAAGGTACGAGATATTCAGATAATTTTCACAAAAAGAGGTAAGCTCCAAATAATTGAATTAGAAGTTTCAGGATTACCTACAAAGTAACTAACAGTAAATAATTCATTATACATACCAAAATACAATTAGCTGTATTCAATTAAATTTGAACAATTACAAGTTAGATTCTCTAGAAAATAACATTAGTACTACTTTTACGTTCAAGTTCTAATCTGATGTGATGCCAGCTGCCTTCAGTGTCTGCATCATGTTGGGGGCCTTGCTCTCCAGAAACTCGTTCGAATTGACTCCCCAGGAGATCAACGCCCCCTCTTCGAGATGCTGTACCACTTCTTCGCTTTGAATCGTTCTCTTGGGTCACTTCTTGGAAGGGATATTGGCCCTGGGTTGATTGGGCAATCATCGTCTTGGTCTCCACCAGAAGCTTATGTATGTATTTGTGGTTCCACGATGAGGCACTTTGGCCCACCAATTCCAGAAACTCCTTTGCCCCCTCGTACTTGCGCAGCCCTAATAAGGCGTATGTTTTCCGCTAATCGCCGACAGCTTCCCGGGATACAATTTAAGTAAATGTTCAGCATCTGTCAACGCATCGTCGTATCGTTCAGTATTGAGATAAGCAATTGTCTGGTATGCCAATAGGGCAGAAAGTGAAGGCAAGGAGAATGGTTGTTGAAGCCCAATCCTAGTTGATAAGGCCTCAATCGCCTCCAAGTTCCGTTTGCCATTCACATGTTCAAATCCAAATTTTAACCACTCATTGGCAGTTTTTGGAATACGAGATTCCTTAACTAAATTTGCGTGCATTCTGTATTCCTACAAATGTCCAAACAAGCACCATTGTTACTGGCTCACTTTCCTCTGAATCAATCAATTGAGGAAGACTTACTTGATTGGCTAAATATTTCGCCGAATGTAGATTGAAACTGCTAATTCACTTAGCTCGTTCGGTCCAAAACTTCTTGCCAAGAGTTAAAGTTAACCAGTTGTATTAAGAATTAGCTGCTGCTCGCACCGTCACTCGTGTTCACAAAAGGCTGAGAAGAGAAGAGCATGCCGAATTGGACTATTTGACTTGTTGCGCGTCGCCGCGTGTTTTCGTAGATGGAGCAAACTCCGCTCTGCAGCGACCGGCATGCATAAGAGAAAAAGCGTCTCATGTTTTGAATGGGCGAGCTGATAAATCTTTGTTTTTCGTGGATTGCCAAATTTCATTCGGCAGTCCTGCAAGCCCATCTCGGGCATTTGACTCAGGTTTTGGCTTTCGGAACGCGACTGATCGTAAAACCTGGCGGGGATGAGCCCAATAAAGAATTTTTGTCGACTGCTTGGTTCATTACAGAGTAAATATCGCGTGAAAGGTGTACTTTTACTTTGCTTAGACCGTTTTCAGCAATGAGCTATTCAGACGACAGACGAGCTAGCCGACGATTCATCGGATCGGCTGAAAATGAATGATTACTCTGACTGAAAAAGACTCGCCTCGACGATGACAAGAAAATGACGCCTCTTTCCTTCGCTCCATCAACTTTTTTAAGGTTAAGGTGGTCGAACATTAAATCCTTTTGTCAGCGTCGCCGCCGTCGTCGCTGTCGGCTGTCATCATGTCTCATGAACTCCCAGCGCATAATAAAATGCAGCATGTGAATGGAGGACAGATGAGCTTCACGATTCACGAGGCCGTTTTCAGGAAGCGTGAATGTTGAATGGCGAACGGGGAGAAAGTTATCGGAAGACAGAGAAATCTAACTTCCCTTGCTCGCGTTCATTCATTTATTTCAGAAATGTTAGTGTAATAAAAATGAGAGCATTTTCCGAGCCGGCTATAATTTCTCTCTCGTTTTCCTTTCTGCCCTGTTTTGGTGCTTTGCGTTTAATAATGCTGGTAATAGAAAAGAAAATACTCCGGGAGGGTAAAAGTAAAACGGCCACGCTCCACGCCGCATTTCTGTATTTTGCGTATACAATTTTGGTTGCCTTGAAGCCAAAGCCAAGCGAGGGCAATAATAAACTTCAGAAAGGATATTAGTATTACGCTGCCATTAATATATGCGATTGAGTGAGTGTGGTAAAAGAATAAAGACTTGCTCTGCCGTGCATGGCTTATTTTATCATTGTATTTATTCTAATGGGCCTTATTAATGCGGCACGCTCGAGAGGCCAGCCGCATAAATACGACGGAGACCGACTCTGCTTTTGGCAGCACAGCGCACGCGGTCCGTGAAAGTGAAAATTAAAAAGCAGGCAACTCGGAGAGAAAGTGCAGGTTATAAAGTTTGTGCTTGAATTTTCCCATTCTCATTATTGTGTCACACGTTGCGGATTGCGATTGCTGCTCAGAAATCAATAGACACTAAACGGCAGGCGGAAAGCGCGACGTACACGTTAATTTAATGTTCAACCGGCCAACAGGTATCTGCTATCCCAAACAACTCAACTGAAATGAAATCTTAAAACTGATAGCGTTAAATATTAAGAAATCGACTGAACTCGATACGATTTTTCCCAGCGAATAAGCCGAAATATCCTGCCGAAGAGACGCCTGTAATCGATCTCGCTCAATCCGGAGCAAAACTTTGCTCATTGCAAAGGGGGAAGTTGCAGAGGAGAGAGTGACGATGAGACGGTACACAGCGCGACGTCGAAGAAGACAAGACGTTTCTGCTTGACCGAGCAGCAAATCAAATCTCCATATCGATGCGTTTTTTGATGTTCTCCGGAAGTCCTCCTGTCTTCGCGTCGTCTCGCGCATCGCCTTTCACAGTTCTCAAGATAAATGCCTGCTAAGTTGCTAAGTGCAGTGCGACTTCAGAGTCAGAGATGACGGCTCATTCTTTCCTGCATACTGCATTCCTGGTTCCTGCGCCGATAAGAAAAGCACTTTGCTTTCACTCGTCACGTCTTCTCGATCCGCGATCAGTGATCTCACTCACAAAAGGAGAGGTGGCGGCTATTTAAGTAGCTTTCGATTAGCAAATCATTGAGCGAGCGTCGGCAGTCGGCACGTCCACTCGATTATAGTTCAAGACTTGGCCTGAAAAAACTGGCGATGACCAATACATCTGGAGCATTGCATCAAAATTGTGCTGCTGCAAGCTGCCAAAATGTATGCAAAAGACGAATGGTGCCAGAAATGATGATTCGAGCTAACGCGAATCGCGAATGGAGGCGAAGGCAAGCGAAAGTCTGTTGACTTTCTTAATATTGTCACTCGTTTACTTTACTTGTGGAGGACGAGGATGATAGATACGTGTACATATTTAGCAATCTTTACCGAGCACGCCGTAGCCGTTGTTTCGTAGGCTGATTTCCTCAGAGACAAATTGAGTTTCTTCATTCACATTCAACAAAAATGGTATGTCGTAATTTTTCCTCTCCCCGTGCCTAGCACAGCGCTGCACTTTCTTTTGTTTCGAGGAGAATGCATTCGTACTTAGCATTTTCTTCTTAACAAAGAACCAATTTGGCTTTATGGGCCGGGCAGGCCAAATTGTGAGAGTATTTTTCTTGCCCTTTTGTCTGGCGAGATGCTCACGATAACTTTCCAGAGGCCACTTTTATTTTCATCATGTCGTTTACGGCGATCGCATCGCATCGCATCCACTTCACCGGCAGGCAGGCAGACAGGCTACTTGGAGCCGGTCTTAATTAAATGTTAATTCTTTTTTACTTCCTTAATTAATTTGCTTTTAAAACTGAAAACAAAAGAAAAAGGCTGATGGACTTCAAATCTGCAATCTGCACTGCATCCTGAAATTTGTGGCTTGCGACTGACCAACCTTTCGCCTGCGTCATGCCGAATTGAAAACTGATCGTTCCCGGCAGTTGATTTTTAGATGGTCCGACCCGCCATTGCCATTCTTCTTCTTATCGTGACGCGACGAGCAGTCCCTGAGAGCCTTCTACACTCAAACACACCGCTGCGCTAATGATTTTGACAAGAGGAAATAAGTAACTGAGACTCTCATGATGAGTGTGTATCCTCCTTCGCTTTCTCTCCTCACAACGCCAACACTAGTGCTGCTTTCTCTTTTTGCTCGTTACTGCCACGACTACGAGGGATAATAAATTGGCCATCATGTAACATTTTTGTTTGGTTTTCCTTATCACAAACTATGCACTCTGCGTCGCGCGCTCTATTTTTCACCTCACCGCCATGCCAAGAACAACGATGACAAGTGTGAAACGATGCGGCGCGGAGCCAGCCAGCCGAGTCAGGCTCTCTCGCGCTTTCTTGACTCTCTCTTTGTGAGGCGTCAGGATAAATTGAATCCAGCAAACTTAAGAAATGTCATCAAAGCAAGCGTGAACGCAAAATATTAAATAGTTAAACAGTTAGCAAGGGAGCTCAATATTGAACGCAGCAGCTCGTATACAATAAATCGTTCATTACTTGTAAGGACGTATTTTGTAATAATTGCGATTATATTTACTATTATTGCGCTCAGTTCCTACTCACTTCTTGAATAAAACGTAGAACGAGGTTTCAGAAAGGTGCGCTTCACTTTCAGTGAGAATCTCAATCTGTATCTGTACCGATGTGGGCTCCTGGAAGGTAAGGAATTAAGGTAAAAGGCAGAGGAGATGAGCTCGCACGCGCACGCACAGAATGAAGAAAAACCAATCAATTTCATGTCACATGGATTCTTTCGGTTTCTTTCTCATTTTCTACAGGCAGCAGAAGCAGCAGAGCCACTGAAGCACTGAAGATTAACTCGGTCATTTGTTTCATTCGTTAACCTTCCGTCTTCGTCTTCCCTGCCTCAATTTATATCGCACGTTCACTCCACCACAGCCACAAATGAAGGCAACAAGCGAAGCGAAGCGAGTCATGGATTGATAAGAAAAAAGAGTAGCAAGTCGTCGAATAATTTTCCAATTTAATTCCATTTTCCATGTCTAAACTGAGATCTTTCTTTTCCGCCTGCATTTTATCCCGGAAACAGCGCAGCACAGACAAATTTGAACGGAGTTGCAGCCGGTCTGAGCTAAAATTTATCATTTTGATTCATATTTATTGCTCATTTCAACAACGCAAACGCACTTGACTCCCTCTTCTGCTCCTTCTCCTCAGCCACTTGAACTAATTGCACACTCGGATTCGGATTCTTGATTATGCTAAATGGACCTCTTTCAAACTTGTTATCTGCAACGTGCGTGATTGCAAACGGTGTCAATGAACGTGCTTTTCCGGCTTGCCAAATGTTTTCGTTCTCTGCAAATCCAAAGCTCCGTTCGGTTTCAACAAGACTTAAGATGGAAATGTAATTTGCTCATTTTCATGGAAGATTTAACATAATCTTAAATCTTAC
Organism: Mesaphorura yosii; assembly: GCA_009869945.1. Lineage (NCBI taxonomy): Eukaryota > Metazoa > Arthropoda > Collembola > Poduromorpha > Tullbergiidae > Mesaphorura > Mesaphorura yosii. The sequence goes on from WIXG01000201.1 coordinate 142,897, forward strand.
AGAGATCGAGATGTACGGGATCGCGAAAAGGCAGGCGGAGCTCCGCTAGGGACTTTAATCGTCCAACTTGATGGTGACCGTTGAACATGATAAAGGCGCTCAATGATTCTGGCATCAAGACAGTCTAGTTGCTAAGAAACTTCAACATTATGCTCATTTACGAAATGTTTAGTTTGATCATATTTCTGATCGAACGAAATAGTTGTTGGTTGAATTCTGCCTGGCTGGGAGTGTTCCAGCAATTGTCCCCGAATTACTGTAATCGAGCCATTCGTAAGTGACTGTAAGTGCAGCAATTTGCCAATTATTCTGAATTCACAAGTCATTAGCCGCTGCCACCAGCTCAACTAATTGCAATTTATTTATCTGAACTAAAGTACTTCAACTGTAGCTCTCGCTCACGCATGGTGGACAAATTAATAATTATGGACGATATGGAATACGACGTTGTCAACAACAAGATCGTCTTCAGGAGATATAGCCTTTACGGTAAGTCAAGTCTAGACTCCAAAGCCACTTGCAGCCAATGGTCGAATATGTAGAGACTGTCAACCAACCTGCTTTTCTTGTTTGCTGTCAACAGAATCAAAAGCGAGCAGCCATCGGAACGTGTGGGAACCCCCGATCGAAGTCATCCCCACGGAGTCTGAGATATTGCGCATAGCCAGACAGAAACGTAAGCACGAGAATTTGCTGTTGCCATTGCATGGTTCTACTTTCTACTTGAATCTAAAGTTAGGCTTTACTTCCAGAAAATTTAAAGTTGCAGCTCCTGAAGTGCCCTCAAATGATAACACCAGTTGACAAGTCCGCGAAGAAGTCAACTTACACTTCGATTTCGCTTCCGCATACTCCGAGGAAGAAGAAAAAGTCACTGTTAGCGCGTTGGTGTCCGGAGTACTTTGATTTGGAAGTGCTTAGAGAATATGAACGGGTTGAACAGGAATCTAGAGGTAAGATCAAGTCGAAGGACAATTATAAACTTTTCGTAATCGTAATCGATTAACATGTACTTGGTTCATTTTCGCAGCCTACCTGGCGCCCATTTATTACACCGAAATTCTGGGCTTTCGGAATCCTCCCCAACAACTGCAAATCTTTGGGAAAATGGATAAGGCATTCGTAATCAGAAAGGATGAGGCTTCTATCGACATGCTTGGCGATCTCGGTGGTGAGTTTAAACACGACCCGATTAGTAATAAGTTAATGTTTGCGTAATTCAGCAGCTTGTTTCACAGAATCTTACATTGATGGACCAAAGTACGAAATCTATGAAGGCAGCGAAGAGGCGAATGTTGACTTCGACAAGCGCATATGTGTCCTCGCAGAATACATGACTCATTTCAGCAAGTGGGATCGATGCAAACGGTATCCGTTGTTGTTGCAAGCCTTTAATCATCTGGGCCAACCAATTTTCAAGCTGGAGGGGGAAGGACGGACGTGTGGAACATCACCAGTGAGTAAATGGTTTACTTTCCTATTTTGTGCATTGCTAAAATTGTTCTATTATGTCCTGTACAGAATGTCCAAGTCCAAGACAACGAAATGAGATACGGAGAAATTTTCATGGGTCCATTTGGTAAGGAGATTGCTCTTTTACTGCATGACAGCTACGGAAGTCCGCTGCTAACAATCAGACTGGCAGAAATCGTGGGCGGAAGACCAGCGAAAGGAGAGTACGACATAACGGCTACTAAAAACAGTAAGACGGCAGTGCGGCAGTTTTGGAAAATATCAAATCAAAATGAGTTAATTAATTTATCCACGTGTACAGATCTTCTCATCGCTCGGCTTATTCCACGCCGAAACTATTCCGGAGAAAGAGTTGAACCCGGCATCTTCTCGGCTGAATTTACGAGCGATCTTGCACTGGAATTGAAGGTGTTGGTGATTGCCGCGGGAATTGTGATGGTAAGCGCCGGTAATCAAAATCGTTGGCGGAATATCAATCACAAATTCAAAATAAATATTTTAATAAATTTACTTCATCTTCTGTCGTAGGATTACCATTTCTTCGACGAGTATCATTTAGTTTGAACCTCTCACCTCAGCCTTAGCAGAAAGCGAATTAAAAATCATGAGTGATACCGGGAAAATCTGAAAATCAGTTCAAATCAAAGGAAGAAATCGGAAATCGCTCGCAATTAAGGCCACATGAGCATGGTCAATAATTAACAAATAAGACTAAGAGTACGAAATTGCCAAAATAAATGAAAAATACATGAGAACAACTCAATTCGTGTTCATTTTATTTATTTAGTGCGCGTGCGCATTTGTGGCGACCATCATCACAAGCTTCTAAGAAATTGGAAGTGAACATTTGACATGGAAAATAAAAAGAGTTGCGTCTTGCATCCAAAATATTTAATTTAGTCTTGCACTCCATAAAATTAAAAATGCCAGCTCAACTTAATTAGCCTTCCAGCTTTCTATTCGCCCGAAGCCAAATAAATTAGAATTACAAATAGACGTATCACGACCGCACAAGACAAAAGTCCTGCGCCTTTGCCTCATTTTGCGACAAGCAGCCTTAATTATAATTAGAAGCAGCAAGATTTGTCATTTGTGTTTTGTGACGCTTCCCTCCTCCCAACGAGACTCACAGTCTGACCAGAGTATGGCCTGTCTAATTTTGCGTCTAGTTTTAAGTATCTGTCTACGGCTAAATTAAAAGCGTCCATCACATTGGTGCTTTCTTTCGCACTCGTTTCGACGTACGGAAGGTTTCCACTCGCGCTGCACCAGTCCAACACAGTTTCGTAGGCTACTTCGCGTTTCTCGGGGTCGATGTCAACCTTATTGCCAATTACGATGAATGGAAAGTTGAGCTTGTCTGGAACGTCCGCGTAGTACAAAAATTCGTCTCGCCAACTGTTGAGGTTCTGGAAACTGACTTTATCATCGAGGGCAAATGTTAAGATGCAAATGTCAGATCCACGGTAGAAAGGAGTTCGGAGACTTTTGAACCTTTCCTGGCCCGCAGTATCCCAAATCTGGTTACAGCAATTAAGTCATTAAAATTCAACACTCGGCAATAAAAACAAAATACTCGACAGTTTTCATTCCACCTGCAGTGTGTAGAGTTGACCAGCAACATTTATTTCTTTATTCAGGAACTCAACACCAATCGTATGAAAGGAGTGCTCATCGAATGAATTGGACACAAATCGCTTCATAAGACAGGATTTTCCAACTCCACCGTTTCCTAATGAAAAGAAACAAACGATTAGTATTAGATTCGTCCAAAATGCAGTTCAAAACAGACAGTATAAGTAAGAAATTAATTAAAATAGGCGTACGGCTCACGGCTTTTTCTTACCTAAGAGAATCACCTTAAGCAGAACATTTTTCATCACAGCAGTTCCGTTTGCACCGCCGCTCGAACTGTTGGGCTGCTGTCTGCTGGTCGCCATCGTTGATCGTTGAGATGATTAGCGATGCTAATCAGAAATCAGGCGTCTGTACAGCTACTTACTGGCTGAGCTATTTAGTTAAAGTTGCACAAGAGACCAACGTCCTCACGAATTATGGCGTTACAAAAACCCTGCATAATATTTTAAAAGGAGGACAATAATGAAGTGATGAACATCCTTCAAGCAACCGAATCGAAGGCAGGTGATTAAGGAATCACAACGGCAGCATTTTCCTTAATATTGAGCTATGCAATGGAAAAGCCAATTGACAATTTCCAATTCAGTTAGGAGACTCACCATTTAAATGCTAGGCTTCCAGCCAGCATCAAAAATTCAAAATTGCTCGGCTGCCAATGGCAGGATTCACAGAATCTTGCCTAAAACTGAAAACCGTAAGCTACCGAAGTTTCCAAGTTACTCAGCCAACCCAAATTGCAACTGGAATTATGAGATGACCGTTGACCGCTCACAGTTCTGGTATTTTCGACGTGTGAGGAGTCAGATTACTTAATTAATTAACCTGGTTCGTTGAGTGGATGCACTGCACTACACTACACTTTGTTGAATGCAAAATAAATGGACTTACGAAAATTAATAATTTCCACCACAGAACAGAGATGCATTGGCATTTGCGAATTGACTAATTGCTCAAGAATTATGACGGGATAATTAATGGGAGGATGAATCGTCTGCAATCGCATTCATCGCAGCTGTGCTGTGAACGGTGCTAAAACACATGAACAGCATCCAAAGAGGGGGCGATTGGACGAATTTCTCTCAAAGCACCAGTGCAGTGCAGATACATTGAAAGCTGTGCTGTAAAGCCCCGTTTGAGACAAGTATTGTATTGCCATTGCCTTTGCATTGACATTTGGCATTCATCCACACACACGGCTTCGTTTCCTCGCTTGGATTCATGCATTCGTGCTCTGTGCCAGTCTCACTTTTCACTTGCAATGG